>JAHNEJ010000916.1:0-65674 GCA_022559845.1 Amorphophallus konjac | reverse complement strand
CAATCATGCAAGCTCGCAGCATATCTTCCACTATCTGGTTGGTTCTTTCAGTCTGTCCATCTGTCTGTGGATGAAAAGCAGTACTGAAATTCAGACGAGTACCAAGAGACTCTTGCAGTCCCTTCCAGAAATGTGAAGTAAATCTCGGGTCTCTATCAGACACAATGCTGACAGGTATACCATGGAGCCTTACCACTTCCTTCAAATATAAAGCAGCCAAAACATCAACTGTCCACTTGGACTTAATGGGTAAGAAATGAGCCGATTTTGTCAAGCGATCGACGATCACCCATATCGCATCAAATCCACCACGAGTCTTAGGTAGACCCATAATGAAATCCATGCCAATGCTTTCCCACTTCCACTGGGATATGTCGAGTGATTTCAACTTTCCTGCCGGTCTAAAATGTTCAACCTTAACTTGTTGACAAACCAGACATCTACTCACGAAATCTGTAATTTCCCTTTCATATTCGGCCACCAAAAGGACCTTTTCAAATCCTTGAACATTTTAGTGCCTCCAGGATGAAAAGTGTATTTGGATCTATGTGCTTCCTCCAGAATCTTGTTCTTTAACTCAGCTTCATCAGGTACACAAGTTCTACCCTGGAATAACAATCTTCCATCGTCAGCCACCATGAAGTCGGGTCTGCTGCTCAAACTTCCCTTGATCTCAACTAGCTCGGGATCATTATCTTGCAAGGATTTGATCTCCATCAATAATTCGGGCTTAAGTCGAATCTGTGCAATTATAACCCGATCATTATCAACATTTAGATCCAGGCTAGCTAACTGTTCCAATAGCCTCCACTCTTGTAACATGAGACTTGATAATTTAGCCACATGCTTCCGGCTTAATGCATCTGCCACCACATTGCCTTTACCGGGATGATATTCAATCAAGAAGTCGAAGTCCTTCAAGTACTCCAACCATCTTCTCTGCCTCATGTTAAGTTCTTTCTGAGAAAATAAATACTTCAGACTCTTATGATCTGAAAATACTGTGAATGTTTCTCCATACAAGTAATGCCTCCAAATTTTTAAGGCGAATACAACTGCTGCAAGTTCCAAGTCATGAACGGGGTAGTTCTCTTTGTGCTTCTTCAGCTGCCTAGAAGAATAAGCAATCACCTTACCATGCTGCATGAGTACACAGCCTAAGCCAATACCAGAAGCATCGGTATAGACCACGAAACCACCGTCGCCAGAAGGTAAAGCCAATACGGGTGCAGTAGTGAGGCAATCCTTCAATGTTTGAAAGCTCTGTTGACATTCCTCGGACCATTCAAACTTGTTGTCTTTGTGGGTCAATTGAGTGAGAGGTACCGCAATCTTGGAGAAGTCTTGAATAAATCTCCGATAATAGCCTGCCAGGCCTAGGAAGCTTCTCACTTCGGTCACTGTAGTAGGCTGATCCCAGTTCCTTACTGCCTCCACTTTCGAAGGATCAACTGAAATACCTTCTTTGGTGATGATATGTACTAAGAAGGACACTTCTTGCAGCCAGAAATCACATTTACTAAATTTGGCATATAGTTGATGATCTTTCAATATCTGCAATGCCATCCTCAAATGTTTGGCATGCTCTTCTTCAGTCGTGGAATAAATTAGTATGTCGTCAATGAATACCACGACCCATTGATCAAGATAAGGCCGGAATGCATTATTCATTAACTGCATGAAAGCTGCTGGTGCATTCGTTAGACCAAAAGGCATAACGACAAACTCAAAATGACCATACCTGCTGCGGAAAGCCGTTTTATAAATATCATCTTCCTTAATCCTCAGCTGATGATATCCAGATCGAAGATCGATCTTAGAGAAATAATGTGCTCCCGCTATCTGGTCGAATAATTCGTCAATCCTCGGTAATGGGTATTTATTCTTGATAGTTAGCTGGTTCAGTTGCCGATAATCGATGCATAATCTCATCGAACCATCCTTTTTCCTGACGAATAATACAGGAGCTCCCCAAGGTGAAGTACTCGGACGAATAAAGCCCTTCTCGAGCAATTCCATCAGCTGTTGCTTTAATTCCCTTAGCTCCGCAGGGGACATACGGTAAGGAGCTCTAGAAATAGGGGACGCGCCAGGAACAATATCAATGGAGAAGATAACTTCCCGCTCAGGCGGAAGTCCTGGTAGTTCCTCCGGAAAGACTTCGGAGAATTCTCGGACAATAGGAGTGTCCTTTATCTCAATTCGCTGTTCCGGTGTAGCATGGACAAAGGCTAGAAAAGCCTCGCAACCTCGCCTCATCAGCTTGTCGGCTCGAAGAGAAGAGATGAGCGATACGGGGTTATGGTGCTTGATCCCCGTAAAAGATAAACCAGAATGTCCAGTAAAAGTCACTGAGCTAGAACTGCAGTGAACACTGGCCTCATGCTTGGCCAACCAATCTGCTCCAAGGATTACATCATAATCCTTCATATCCATGCAGACTAAGTCGGCTGGAAAGTTCCATTCATCAATAATAACCTTACTAGAAGGATAGTAATATTGAATGGCCGCTCCAGAACCAATAGGAGTTGATATAACCAATGGAGAATTCATCATAATAGGTTCGACAGATAACGACTTCGCAAACTTTCGAGAAATAAAAGAATGCGTAGCACCAGTATCAAAGAGAACAAATGCGGGCTTCTCGATTATAGTAAGGGTACCTTCGACGAGTCCGCCATCATCAGAAATCCCAGTTTCATCCGCATGTAAAGCTTGGAGCCTTCCTGATGAGGGCATCTCACGACACTCCCTCTAGCTTTGGTCGTCTACACACTCTTGATATGGATTGATCATGGTCTCCACTTGTTATCTTCATTTTCCCAGGTTCATTTTATGTATTTTCCTTTTATTGAGTCCTATCTTATGTGTTTTCCTTTATTGAGTCATGTGGTTCTAGTCCATTTTGTAGATTCGGATTAAAATCCACACTTAGGAATAAAAATAAAAATAATAAATGAATAAGATGTAATAAAAATAGCACGAGGTGCTTAAAAGGGAGTTGTGATCGCCAGAGGGATTACCTCAATAAGAAGAAAAGGGGATCGCGTGTACCTGGTGGAATTTGAGATGCGGGATGGATGTGGATTTCCTCCTCCAACTTCAATCGGCCGGCCGATGAAGCGGGTCTTCTTAGTTGATTACCTTGCAAAACGGACAATAAACACAAACAAGAAGAGAGGGATCAGCCCAAAATGCAGTAGTATCTATCCAAATAGACATGTAATAATGAAGGAAAGAAAGGCACATGCGCACCTTATTTTTTTGGTTGTTTTTTAAACCCCTTAACAAGACTTAAGGGAGGGGGAGTATGATGATAAAAATGCGATAAAGTGTGAATAAATATGAAGGATGAACGTATATGATGAATGGAGTGATATGAATAAAAAAAAACAAAGAGATGAAAAGGCTGAGAAACCCTGCTGTCCCTGGCGACAGTAAAGGGAAATTGGGTGAAGATGACGGAAATAGATGGATGAAGCACCGGATGAAGCCCAACGAAAAAACGCAGAGAGGATGCAGCAAAGGACGAAGAAGGCTCTGTTCGTGAATGCTTAAACCTTTTGAAACCTGCTTAACGTGCTTCACCTGCTTCACGAGCTTAAAACTGCTTAACCCTTTTACAATGCTTAACCTTTTTTACGATCGATCAAGGCTTCAATTTATAGCTTCGATTGGATGTGATCAAGCAAGGTAAGATCAGAACGGGTAATGAGGCATTCAAGGAAGGATTAAGATCGAGCAAGAGACCAAATTACGATAGGGAACTGTGAGGGAAAGATCGAAAAAGGAAGGACTCTGGAGCGAAACACGCCTTAATCGAGGGCGTCTCTTGATGAATTGACGACTGCAACAGAGGCGTTTCTTGAAACACGACCTAGCAAAGGACGTTCCTTCCTGGATTTAATTTTAGAAATAGAACTTGCTCTGTTTAAACACTGATATAACACGCCTATGATAACGGCGTTTCTTAAAAAACACGCCTTGAGGAAGGGCGTTACTCAGAAAATGCCTTTTATTTTAAAAATTGATAATTCCAGAAATTAGCGTATAATACCAGGAATTGACGCCCTGTACCACGGTCGTCCTTTCTTTGAAAACGCCTTATTACAGGTCGTGACTTTATAAATTAACGCCCTTAATAAAGTCGTGAATAACAAAAATGCAAGAAAAATGCATAAAAATTCACAAAAAATAGAAAAACTTTATATTATAAGAATATTGAAGTCCACTTGGGGCGTTTACATAATAACATGAGATTTGATCAACAAAACGTCAATTTTGGCGTGTCTACAGCTGCCCCGCCTTGGCGTCTGCTTTGCAAGGGAGTGAAACGAAAATGAGATGAAGTAGAATGAACTGATAAGGAGACGCCAAGGTGTGATGTGACACGCCTCAGACACTAAGTATTTGAAATCGTTCCAAAATTCTGAGTGAAACAACTCTGAGAGGTTCCAAGGAAATGTCGATTTGTTGGAAAGAAGGAGATTAAGCCAAGTAAATAAAAGGGTGTGCGCGCGGGCACGACAGGGAAAGACCATTGGAGAGCGATTACCAGCCAACGTGGATGTGCTGCAACCAAGGTAAATTTTGCAGAAAAGTAAAGAGAATTGGGATAGAAATCCAACAAAAGGGTCACTTCCAAGGAATCCGCCTGAATGGCCTCAACCAGAACGAAGTACTTGATTTGGAGTGGAATATCTCATGTTATCTCAATTGAGAACGAGCGAACTTCATTATTGCCATAATATGAAGATTTTCAGCATGAAACTCAAAGTCCTACATGATGCATGCTGGGCTAAAAGAAAAAGATTAAAACAAACTAAAACTAGAAAATAATCAAGGATAATATTGTTAAGCTATTTAGGTCTGGTCAAGAATCCATATCTCTGAGCCAACACTAAGCCGAAGCCCGTTTGTCCGCGCGTCAACTCAGAAAGTGGAACCATCGTCCCGAACCTTTAATAACTCAACGGCCTATCCGTGTGATAAAAACTCTCCTGAAATCGTCATCGTTTTTGATGAAGGGGAACTCAAATTTCAGGTTTATCAGAATCACAAGGTCCTTGATATGCTATAATAGCGTAGATATCATATAGTAATCAGTGGTTACAAGAAAAGGATACAGGGTGACAAGATGTTACTCCCACCAGCGATCCAAACGCCTTGAATCCTGCAAATTCTTACACTTTGAAACTTGTTATTTTTCATTTAGAACATGATCATAAGTGCTTAATTATAAACAATTTCCATCAAATAATAGCACTTAAGTTCATCAAAAGCATGGATGGGGCAAAAAAAACGCAGGCCAAAAGAACACGCCTAAGAATAGGGCGCTACCAGAATAAAAGACGCCTGACCACAAGTCGTGTAATATGGAAAACACGCCCTACTCAAAGACGCAACCAATAGCAGGAACTTGAAATAAACACGCCGTCATAAAGGGCGTGACATAAAACACGACCACACTACAGGTCGTCAAAATTAAAAAACACGCCCTCACATAAGGCGTTAATTCAGCGCGAAACACCGTTTCTAAATTAGGAGCAGAGTCCTTAACCCAACCAAACTTCTATCTTTAAGGCTCTTCAAGACTCTTCAAATCGTTATAAAACGGCAGCCTTCCTTTAGTAGATTACCATAACTTCCTTGCATCGAACTGCTTCTTTCTTCCCTGCGGTTTTTATGTTCTGCTTTGTTCTTCTGCAACCGCAAGCTGCTGTATACATCCCTCAAGCAAACTCAAGCGATGGACAGGATGGTGAACAGGATGATGAAGAAGCCCAAGATCTCCACACCCAGACTTTCTGAAATACAAGGACACTTGAGCAATAGAATTGCCTTGAATCAAGTAAGTCTTTCCTACTGTTGCTTTGCGATGCTCTTCTGCCAAGTTCTCAATTTCTTATTACATGCATATGTTCTGCTCTTCACAGGACTATCCAAACCTCCCAGGGGCTAGAAGATATGTAAAAGTCAAGTGGTTACCCTTAATCCTCTCCAAATTCTCTTCAGATATGAGGGTATATGTAGCTAGATGGCATCTCTTGGGGTTGGTCACCCATGCCAAACACTATGATCAAATTCACATAGATTGGGCTGCCATAGGAGCATTGATTGAAACCTGGCATCCTTCCACCCATACTTTCTTATTCTCCACATTTGAGGCTACCGTCTTGCTAGAGGAAATAGAGACGATCCTAGGCTTGAAAAGGATGAAGCACGGAGAAGAAGAGAAGATGGCAATTATGCCAAGGCCCATCTCCTCTCAAGAGTTGCTAACCTCACTAATACCCAGCCCAAACATAGTGAACCAAATCAAGGTTACTAAAGGAGTTAACCTCTTGAAGCTCGCCTCGTGGGTGTACAAGAGAGCGGATCAAGCTAAAGAGGAAGAGGAGATAGAAAGGGTGACTAAAGCCTTCGTGGTGTGCTTGGCAGGAGCACTCCTATTCCCATCCACGGAGGACTTTCTAGAGGAGTCCCAATTGAGCGCAGTTGTGAGCTTATGGGAAGAAGAAAGAGTTGGACCGGCGATCCTAGCATATCTCTATAGCGGGCTCACATCGGCGGCTATGGGGAGGCCCATCTACGGGTGCATGCTAGCACTCTCAAGTTGGATCGATCTACACTTCAAGTTTGATCCATGCCATGAAGCCCAACAACCCTCAAGAATTTTCTCAAAGAGCCCACTCTCATGTATAACCGGCTCATTAGGTATAAGCAATAGAGTAACCAACCGGATTCCTCAAATCAAGAAGAGAGGGGATTGGAGGGAGCATCTAAAGGTAATGCCAAAGAATCTTTTTACATGTGCCCCGGGCGTATTTAAAATGCAGGAACTTCGTGCACGCTTCTCCATCGGGACGGACCTTCGTCTTATTGGCGCTTCGGACTTCGTCTTGTACAATTCTCACAGGTGCCTTCCTCAAATGGGTCTTCCAAGGCAACATTTTGAAGACATCTCTCATCTCCCTCCCATCAAATCAAGAGACTTAGGCAGTAATGAAGATGGTGAGGATGCCATTACCATTCAAGCTCTCTGGAGGCTAAACAAACTCCACCAACCTGTAGAAGACTTGGATGAAGACAAAGAACAATGGAAGAATTATGTAACTTCACTGGGAAAAATAAGGGCCAAAGGGGCTCATTAGATATTGTAGTTCCTTTCTTTCAAAATAAGTGAAGATTGACTTCTCATTGAGTCCACTGTTACTGATTATTAACGAAATCTTCCAAAGCCTGTGTTCTGTTGTGAAAAACGCCTCAACAAACGCCGTGAATTCAAAAAAGCACGCCTTACCTCAAGGCGTCTCAAGCGACCTGCGTGAACAAATGACGCCTGCATAGTGGGCGTTACTTAAATGACGCCTTCCCACAAGGCGTGACTAGATTCAAAGCCAAAAGAAATGATCGTTCCTTCATTAAAAGTAACGCCTCTTCCTTAGTCATGTTTCAACAATAAAACGCCTTTACCAGAGGCGTGACCAAAAAACAGCAATGATGACGTCCGTTACATCAATCAACGCCCATTCAATGCGTCTGACGACGGTTATCGTTCCCCATGCAAAACAAATTAACGCCTTATTACGTGTCGTCAATTTCAATAAAACGCCCTTGGTGTGGGCGTTAATTCTATTTAAAACGCCTCCCTCAAAGGCGTGTCTCACTTTCGAAGCCCAAAAGCCAGCGGCCCCTTTCTTCTTCCTCCCTCCGCTCATTTCTTCCCTCACCCTGCAAAACCCTAACCGAAGCCCTCTCCACCTCTCGAGCTCTTCCCTCTCATCTCTCAAACCTCCCCCCCTAAACCCTAACCATGGCCGGCGGAGGACAAAAACGCCAAAGGGTAGCCGCCCCAGAGGTCGTTGACCTCGACGCCTCTCGCACTCAAGAGGGTGAAATCTCCGTAGAGGAGCTCGCCATTGTGGCTTATGAAGAAGAACCGGCCACGGCCGGCGGCGACGAGGCCGAAGCAATGGAAGGGGAAAGAGGAGATGATGGTGGGAACGGAGAAGAAGAAGATGAAGAAGAGGGAGAAGAAGAAGAAGAGGAAGGCGGAGACGGACCGCCGCCGACGGCGGCGCTCGCTCCCCGGGGCCAACTCCGGCGGCCCAGACGGCCACTGCCCCGGCCTCAACCGCAGAAGCACAGGAAGGTAAGCTCCTCTCCCCCAATTCCATTTTTTATTTTCATTTTATTTGATTTCCTTTGATCGCCATAGCCCTCGGGCACGAACCTGCAACTCAGAAAAGACACGCCTCCCACGGGGGCGTTAATCACAAGTGACACGCCCTATCCTGGGGCGTGAATTCCTTTTATTAATTAATTTTCATGAAACACGCCCCGAAGCATGTCGTTTCTTAAAAAAATGATTTTTCATTACTGCCATGCTTATTAATTAATTTCCAACCATGTTTTTCATGAATAATTTCGCATGCTGTTATTTATTAGATTTTCTGTTAAATTGAGAAACTCACGCCCTCCAGAAGGGCGTTAAATCTTCAGAAGACGCCCAAACCAGAGGGCGTCTCTCTTATCATTAACGATTTAAAAATTAAGCTCATTTAGGGAAACGCCCTTACGGAGGGCGTGAATTCAACAATAGACGCCCAATACTGAGGCGTGATTTAAAAACGTTTTAGAGTTAAGCCAACGAAACGCCCAACATGGAGGCGTGATTAATATAAAAAACGCCCTTATTTAGGACGTTACAAGAAGGCACATTTATGAAAACGCCTCCCACAGGGGCGTGAATTCATCAAGAAACGACCTGAAGGTGGCCGTGAATTCAAAAAACACCAAAATTCAATAGCATGCCAAACCAAATGTAATTCCACGTTAATATCCAATCAATTAAGCAAAATAATTCCTTTTTACTGCATGCAGGGGCTGATGAGGACCCGCATCTCATGGGTCATGGTCTGGGCAGCATACCAGGGTCTCCCCGACTTTCAGAGGGCTAGGATAGAGGCCATGGGGTTTGGGGCTTTTCTATCCATCGAGCCTTTTAGACCTGACCTAGCACTGATCCAGGTTCTGAGGGAGAGATGGGATAGAGCTAGCCGGACTTTCCTGATGCCCTGGGGGCATATGGTTCCTAGTTTAGAGGATGTAGCTAGGATCACAGGTTTACGGGTAGATGGTGAGGCCGTGAGTGGGTTCACCTATTCTGATTATACGGAGATGGCACAGAGGCTGCTAGGGCTGGACATGGTTTATGTGACGCCTAGCGAGTGTAGGACCATTTTTCGCACGGACCTGACTACAGTGATGGGTCTAGGGGATGCTAGGCATAGGTCGGGGGAGACCCTAGGTGAGTTTGCGCAGCGGCTGACTGACGGGGTGAGAGCGGCATGCTGCCAGGACCCGACTGACCGTGAGAGAGCGGATCGAGACTTGAGGAGATTCCTGCTGCTGCTGCTCGGGAGATTGCTGTTGGGGACGAAAGCTGATGTCATCAACTGCCGCTTCCTGAGCATCCTTGAGGATCTGGAGACGGTTGGCACGTATGCTTGGGGAGCGGCCCTGCTGGCGCATTTGATGGCCGATCTGTCCACGGGGACAGGCCGTGAGACGACCGTCAGTGGCTTCTCACCTCTTCTTCAGGTATGCAATTTCTCATTTCTTATCTTTTCTTTGTTATGATGCATGTGAATATAGTACTAATTGCAATGCATGGATGCAGGTGTGGAGCCACCTATACATGCCGATGGGGCGCGTTGACCCACGGCCAGGAGCTGAGGGATCCTTCCCTCTGGCGCGACGCTGGGTGCCTGTTATCTTTGGCGCCCCACTTGACTACGAGTTGTGGGTTTTACGGAGAGAGTTCCGCGACTTCCCTCCCTCGCTGGTATGTATGAATGAATGATATGCATTTCTTTTTTGTTGTTTATTTGAATATGATGAAATGATAATGATGCGTGTTCATGAATGCAGGTGCAATGGAGACCATATGAGGGATGACTGATGAGGGCCAGCCCTGGGTCGTATCGGGGCGACCTCGCTTCGGGCGTGAGCTGTGGCTACACTGCTTGAGCGAGATCGAGCCGTTACGGCTTCGGCTGGTGATGAGGACCCTGGGCCTGCCCCAGGAGTGGATCGAGGTCGGAGAGCCTCGAGGGATTGGAAAGAAGACCCGCGGTCGCACTAAGACGACCGACTGGCGGGTACGGTTTGAGGAGCAGTACGCTGACTGGCAGCGAGGCGGGACCCGAGTTGTTTCCCACGTGACAGACAGCTCCGAGTACCTCCGGCGCTATTGGGAGGTTCACGCCGGCCGACCCCAGATGAGGGTCTTAGGGGTATGTATGAAATGCAATTATTTCTAAATTGAATGCAAATGCTTATGTGACTATCATGTGACTAACATGCAATGGATGCAGGACGCGAGGGACATCGCAGCTATAGATGCCCAGGCCCACCTACACAGCCTGGAGGACCAGCTGGCCGCCACACGGGCCGACCTGGAGACCCTGGTGAGTGTTTAAATTATTCCTATATGCAAGTGAAATTTTTTGTTGAATTAATGATTAGCCACTGACGGTCCTCAATGAATGCAGCGTGCCCAGCAGGGAGCAGTGAGGAGAGATCCGGGGGAGGCCTCCAGCTCGAGGGGGCCTAGTGCAGCGGTGACTGCACTGACGGAGCAGCTGGCCAGAGCGGTTGCACGAGCTGAGGCAGCGGAGCGTGACCTTGCTTCACGGGTAAATTCTGAACTCGAAACCTCATTCAAATAATGATCAGATATAAATTGTGCACTGATAAAAATTCATTTTTACAGACTGAAGAGCTTCGAGCCACTCTTATCTGCGTGGATGAGGGCTTCCGAGCGACGAGCTCACAGGTGCGTGACCTACCTTTAGTCACATGTTGTTATTTCATTTCATGAATTATTGAACTGTGGAACTGATGATTTGTTTACCTGTTTGTAGGTTGCTCAGCTGAAGGCGATACGTACCGAGTTGTCGATCCGTGATCAGCGGATCGTAGAGCTTCAGCGGGCCTTGCAGCAGCGCAGTGAGCTTCCTCAGGACGTGGCCGAGCTGCGGGTTGCCCTGGAGCTGGAGAGGAGGGAGCGTGCTCGTGAGCGCGAGGAGCGGGCTCGTGAGCGCGAGGAGCACCAGGCGGAGCGTGCCCGGTTCCAGGAGCAGTTGTTGGCACGAGAGCGTGAGCTGGCGGACTCGAGGACCCAGTTGATCCTTTCCCAGGAGCGGCTTCGAGTGTCCGAGGAGCGGCTGCAGCGAGGCCGTGAGCGAGCACGGGCTGCGGGGTACTCCTTCACCAGCTCCACCTTCGTGGCGGGTTCTTCCCTCCGAGAGAGGAGTGAGGCAGGGGGACACGTTCGGGTTCCGGCTTCTTCGCGGGGGCCTATGCCTCCTCCACCAGCGCCAGCTCGGGGCGGTGAGGAGGAGGTTGAGAGCAGGAGAGTAGAGGAGGGTGGAGGCGAGAGCTGAGAGTTTTGTACTTGTACTCCTCCACCTTCACACCTGTACATGATAGACATGATGATATATATATATAAGATTTGAGCTTTTGTTACCTGAGTACTTGTATGGTTGTGGACTTGTGTTTGTGTACTTTTTCTTTCCACGTTCCTCGTGTTTGCTTTACTTTTGCCCTGTATCTGCGGCTGTGGTTTTCACTTGAACAAACAGGTTAATTCATCTGTTCGACTTGGCCCCTTGCCCGGTGAGCAAAGGGTGTAAATATTTTGACCTTAATAATGGGTCAAGGGGCCAAGCCTTTAATAAGGCAAAATGAAATAATCAAAACTCGGGGATGCCTCATGCAATCACACGTATGCAAACAATAATTAAAAGATGTCCAGGCAAGAATGCAATTCATGCAACATGAAGAATTTATTTTTTTTGTTCTTTTCAGTATGTATATATATATTTTTTTGAGGATTTTTTCTAAAAAAACACGCCTTAGATTAGGTCGTTACTCTCTTAAAAGACGCCCTCGGAGACGGCGTTACTGTGAAAAGTTTTTTTTGGATTTTGTTGAAAACACGACCTTCCAAGAGGCGTTATTTTTAAAGAAACGCCTATGATCTAGGCGTGAATCAGCATAAAAGCGCCTTGAACAAAGGCGTTAATTTTTATTCCTCCCAAATTGGGCTGATAAAGAAATCAAGGTGGTGGGCCCTACTTGGTCATCTTCTAAGTTCCATTAACCTTTCTTGAATAATTAAAAGGGGAATTGGCGTGAATATGGTTAAACTTATACACAAGATTTCGTACAGTGCATTCTCTTCAGTTTGTCTCGACCATTCTGCTGGTTCATGACTTTCCAAAAATAAAAGAGAAGCTATAAGGAAGCTCACAAAAGATTCAAAGATGCCTGAGGCAAAGCTACCTCCCCTATCCTTATGCCTGTTGGGGTTCGGTCTTTGGCGTAGGGACGCTTTGTTGCCCTTTTTGCCTCTTCATAGTGCATGCATACGCCCAAGGTTTTCCTTGCGGGGACTTTGCCCTCTTGACATGCTTTTCTTTTTCAACATTTGACTTTCACTTCGGAATTGATTCGTATTGAATAGATTTGAACTGATGAACAACCTAATTGTACTTGGGCTTTCGTGGCATTTGTTCCCTTTTGGGCCCTGACTTCCTCCTACTAGGGCGGCGGATAGGCTTGGCAGGTCTACCTCGAGACCTCCCTTCCTCCCTTGTGGGCCGAAGAAGAAAAGAATGGATATCGTCTTTCGCCTTTAGTTTGATTTCGACTTTCCATCAGATTTTGCACTGCTTGAGCTCAAGAGTAAAGTGTGTAGTGTGTGCGGGGTCAATTCCCATTTTAAATTAGCAAGACTGACAAATGGATCTTGGATTTTGACTTTTCGGACCGGTGACCTTTGCATGTTAAGTCAGCCCAAAAGGGAGAACCATGAAAGAAAACTCTTTGGATTTTGAAAATATTCAGATTTTTTTTTTTTGTTTTTTTTTTGTTTTTTTTGGATTATCTGGGAGATTTCTATTTTCTTTGGTTTTTTGTGAAGTTTTTTTTTTTGATTTTTATTTGGATTTTTTGTTCAGGGGTAATATTTCTTGAGATACAAACCATTCCAGGGGTGAGTTAATTCCTCTCCTTCAGCATTAACCAGTTTATAAGCATTGCCGGGAAAAACATCTTTTATAACGAACGGCCCTTCCCAATTTGGTTGGAGCTTTGAACGAGGGCCACCCGGCTTTACAAAAATTCTTTTGATTACCATTTCACCGACCTTAAATTTTCTCTCAATTACCTTCTTTTGATAGAAACGTGAGAGCCTGTTTTGGTAAACGCGCGCATGCTCAGCGGCGACCAGACGCTTCTCATCTAGGAGTTCCAATTGGGCAAGGAGTGAATCACGACGTTCATCGATAGAGAGCTCCTCATCCAATTGTACTCGCAAAGAGGGGATAAGAATCTCATAAGGGACTACGGCCTCCATTCCATAAGTAAGGGCAAAAGGAGTTTGCCCAGTGGGGGTTCGAATGGAAGTGCGGTAGGCCCAAAGAGCTTCAACCAGCTTGTCCGGCCAGTCCGAGAATTTATTAGCCTCGCACGTCTTCTTAACAATCTTGATTAAAGTTTTATTAGTGGCCTCTGCTTGGCCATTGCCCTGCGGATAATAGGGAGAAGAATGATGCAATGTAATGTTATACCTGTTGCAGAGATCCTTGAGATCTTGGGAGATAAATTGAGGTCCATTGTCGGTGACGATGGTGCTTGGGATGCCGAACCTCGTGATGATGTTCTTCATGATAAATTTGCAGACGGTTGATGCTTTAATCTCCACGTAAGCTTCTGCTTCCGCCCACTTGGTGAAGTACTCCGTTGCCGTGAGAATGAATGATTTTTGCTTGGTCAGGAGGTTCGAATCACCAAGAGGTCCAATGATATCAAAAGCCCACATGGAAAAAGGCCATGGGGAGGACGTAGGGTGGAGTGAAGAAGCAGGAGAATGAATCTTGTCGGCGTGCAGTTGGCACTTAACACACCTTCGAACATAGATAGAACAATCTTCTTCAAGAGTGGGCCAATAGAACCCTAGTCTAAGAATCTTCTTAGCTAGCATCTGGCTATTCACATGACCCCCACACACACCAGAATGCGCCTCTTCCACGACCCTCCAAGATTCATCATCATCGAGGCATCTTAATAAAACACCGGTGAGCCCTCTTCTGTAGAGCACACCTCCAACCAAAGTGTAACGTTGAGCCACTCTCCTAATTGCTTTCTTTTCTTCGGCTGTGGCTTCCTCGGGGTAAGACTGATCATTACAGTATCTGGCAATCTCATAAAACCAAGGCTTTTCTTCATCCGCCAACTCTTCTTGCCAATCCAATAACATGACCTCTTTGCCTTCAAGAGCTTCTTTCCGTCTAACCTTCTCGAGCACCTGATCCCTAATATCAAGAAAAGCACGATCCCTAATAGCTGGAGTATCACGCTGATGAATCAGGGGGACATGAAAATCACGCTGAGGAGGGAAGACTAAGGCGGAAGCTAAAGAAGCAAGTGCGTCGGCCAAGATGTTCTGGCTACGCGGGACATGAACGAAAATCAATTTAGTGAAGAGTTTGGCGTAAGCTGAAGCGAGTTCCTGGTAGGGTTTGAGCTTAGGATTGATGGTGCGACACTTGACCAGCACCTGGCGCAAAATAAGCTGACTGTCACCGACAATTCGCAAATGAGTGACACCATATTGATGAGCGGTTTTGAGACCGGCCAAAAGAGCTTCATACTCGGCTATGTTATTGGTGACGGGAAAAGTAAGCCGAGCAGCAAATGGAATGGTGACCCCTTCGGGTGTTAAAAGAACCATGCCGATCCCTCTTCCTTGAGAGTTAAGGGCTCCATCAAAATGTAATGTCCACGTAGGATCGTGAGGTTGATTAATGGACATTAATTCTTCATCTGGGAACTCCGAATTGACAGGATCAAAGTGGGGAAGAGGGTGGTGAGCAAGGTGCTCGGCAATGGCGTAACCTTTGATAGCTTTTTGCTGAATGTAAGTGATGTCAAATTGAGAAAGGAAGCTTTGCCAGCGAGCTAATCGATCAGTGAGGACAGATTTTTCAAGGAGGAATTTGATCGGATTCATGCGCGCAATGAGGTGAACCTCGTGAGCTAGGAAATAATGTTTTAACTTTTGACTACCCAAACCAAAGATGCACAAGTCTTTTCCATGGCTGAGTACCTCTGCTCACAGGGGTTAAGAAGTTTAGACAAGTAATATGCTGCCCTCTCCTTACCTTCTTCATCCACTTGAGCTAAGACAGCACCTACGGAGTCATCCAGGACTGAAACATATAGAATAAGAGGTTTGCCTGGAATTGGCGGCCTCAGGACAGGAGGATTGACCAAATAATCCTTCAATCCGTCAAAGGCTGCCTGACACTTGTCATCCCAATTAAACTTGACTCCCGGCTTAGTAAGCTCGTAGAACGGCCTACACCTTTGTGAGTGCTGGGAGACGAAGCGGCGAATGAATTGCAACCTCCCTATTAATCCTCGAACTTCCTTCAGATTCTTGGGAGGAGGCATATCTCTAATGGCCTTTGCCTTGTTGGGATCAACCTCAATTCCCCTCTTGCTAACGATAAACCCAAGTAATTTCCCTGAAGAAACACCAAATACGCACTTTTTGGGGTTCATTTTTAACTGAAATTCTCGGGATCTCTGCAAAACCTTAGCCAGAACCCCAGGATGCTCAATCCTTGTCCTTGATTTCACAACCAGGTCGTCCACATACACCTCAATATAAATATGAATCATGTCATGAAAAATTGCCATCATGGCCCTTTGATAAGTGGCTCCAGCATTCTTAAGTCCAAAGGGCATAACCACATAACAATATGTGCCCCATGGTGTAGTGAATGAAGTTTTCTCCTGGTCTTCTTCAGCTAGACGAATCTGATTATAGCCTGAAAAGCCATCCATAAAAGAAAGAGTCTCAAATCCTGCCGTGTTGTCGATCAATACATCAATATGAGGGAGGGGGAAGTCATCTTTAGGACACGCCCGGTTGAGGTCCCGGAAATCTATGCAAATCCGAACTTTCCCATCTTTCTTCATAACCGGGACAATGTTAGCCACCCAATTGGGATAAAGGACGACTCTAACAAATCTAGCTTTATGGAGCTTATCGACCTCCTCTTTCATCTTTAAAGCCATGTTAGGGTGGAAACGCCTCAACCGTTGTTTGACCGGGACAGACCCTGGCTTAAGTGTAAGGCGATGTTCAACGAGCGCAGGGTCTAATCCAGGCATATCTTCGTAGCTCCAAGCGAACGTGTCCTTGTATTCTTGTAGAACCAAAATAAGCGCCTCCTCCTCGGAGGGCGGCAAATTTTTACTGATGAGGACAATCCTAGGGTCTTCCTCGGTACCCAGATTGATTTCTTTGGTTGGCTCTTCCACTGAGGCTGATGGTTCGTCGAATCGTCTTATGCCACTAGCAAAAGCATCAGCCTCGTCCTCATATTCTTCATAACTTTCATCCCCCTCTTCAATAGGGTCTTCATCATTCATTATTTCATAAACGCCCAAACCCCCATAAGAAGCAATGGAATCCTCATATTCTAGCTCCGGCAGGATAATTGGATCCTCCACAAACTCAGGGATTGCTAAACAAGCATGGCATCTGGCAGCCAATTCTAACAAAAATCTTCGAGGAATCTGCCTACCCTTGGCCTTCTTATGTGGAACTATCCCCTGACTTTTAAAAGAAGAAGAGGAAGAAGAGGAGGAAGAGCAACTAGCTTGATTAGGGGAAGGAGATGAAAAAGCGGATACAGGAGGTGATACAGAGGAGGGCCCCTCACCAGAGGGGGAGAAAAGACTTATCAAGGAATTTTGAGAGAGCAGCCCCTGGGTTGGGACGCACTCGGAAGAAAAATAGGAAATCTCTTCAATAGAAATGGAGGACTGGAATGTTGGAGATTTGGCGTTTTTTTTTTCGTTTTTAGTTTTTCCTTTGTTTTTATTTTCTTTTTCAAGTAAAAAGCAATGCGAAGGGAGAATAGCGGGGGGAGTGGAGATTGCAATTTTGGAGAAAGATTTAATCAAAGACGGCCCATGCGGGGGCGAGATGGAGATTTCAGAAAATCGCTCGAGGAGCGAAGGAGCAATCGAAAGGGAAATCTGAATTGAATCAGGAGACAAGTTAATGGTAATCGGTGGTGGTCGCGGCACGTGACCAAACCAACGGGAATAGAAAGAAGCCAACACTGATGGATGCACAGAAGTGAGGGAGAAAAGGCCGGCCCACAGCCTATCCACGGAGAAATCTTCTTCAAAGGGGACATCTGGTTCTCCCGTATCTGTGTAGTCACTTAACAGCTGCCTTTTATCTGTGATTGCGGCAGGCATTTCAATCAGTTCTTGAATCAATGGTGGCCATTCTGGATCTGTCGGCAGGAATAAGCGGCCCAGGGAAATCGTGATGTCATTCATATCAAACCATCTGTACCAGTCACATGCCGGATCACCCATCTTCCTTCTTTTATCGGGCCTTAAAGACTCCAAGGCTTTGTAAGTGGCTAGTGGTGCAATGTGACGAGCGAACTGCCTAGCGTGCACATCTTGACAATCAAATAATGAAGTAATGACAGTAGTCTGCTCGTTGTTTTGAATGCCACCGGTGACAAAATGTGTCTTTAAAGTCCAGGTGAGCGGTTGGCGATCTGGCTTGAAGGTGGACGTCATAACAGCCCACGGCTCCCCTTCATTCTTGCCCGGTGCTTTGTAGCCTAAGCCGCCTCGTGCAATCATCTTTTGAGGCTTAATGGGCCTAACTCTGCCCTGGAGTTTGGCGCCCAGGCCCTTGCCATCTTGATATCCCATTCTTATAAGAATGTTCCAGCCGGGGGTATTCATCATATTTTTCTTTTTCTTCTTCCCCTTAGAAGGCAGAGGTGTCATGGCAACTGTGGTAACTGTCTCGGATAGCATCGGCCGCGGACGGGGAATGTCCAGCACAGATAATAACGGCTTGTTGGCAGGCCATATGGAAGGAACTGATGAAGCTACATGAATGTCTTCCTCTGGCAAGATCGGCACACTGGTCACCTTGATAATACGCCCCTTGTGCGGAAACTTGAGGCACTGATGGTTTGTAGAAGGCACCGCATCAAGCTGCTGAATGTAAGGGCGACCCAGGATGCCATTAAAGGTTGGGTCCATATCCAGAATATGAAAATCTGCCGTAATAGTGGCTGGACCCAAGCTGACTTTGAGAGTAATCATGCCCAGAGGAGGTTTCTTTGTATTATCATATGCTGTGACAGTAATGGTGGATGGCCGAATCTGGCTCTCAGGGATACCACATGACTTTAGAGTGCTCGGAGGCAACACATTAATAGATGCACCGGTGTCTACCAAACATTGCTTAACGGCCACTTTGTTGATATCAACCGTGATACATAGGGCATATTTTCTTGCCGGTAGAGGTGCTAACTCATGTTCGTGGAATGTGATTGCCGGCTGACTGCTGGCAGGAGTCAAGACTGTAATTATCTGTTCAACCGGAAGGTCCTCATTGACCATAACCTTCTGCAGGTATTCCTTCAAGGCCAGCTGATGAGTGGTGGACCTCTTGATTAATTCAAGAATGGAGATTCTGGCTGGAGTGCGATCCAGGTGCTTTAACAGATCATACTGAGTTCCCGGCACTGAATCTTGTTCCTGTTCTTGCTCTTGTGGCCCCTGCACGGGCTCTAGCTCTCTCTGGGGGAAAACACGGTGGAATATCCGTCCACTACGGAGGGGTGCTACGCCTTGACGCGCCTCTGTCGGGGCAATCTTAGGAGGAGGGTTGGAAGAAGAAGAAGGAATGTCGGTAGCAGAAACCGCACTTGGGGATAAAGGGGAATTCAATGAAAGGGGTGTCTCCGTAGGAGACGTGGTAGTGGTGTTCAATAAAGGTGCCCCCGAGGGAGGCATGGGAGGAGCATTTGAAGAAGGGGCCCTCACCGGAGAGGTGAGGGATATCCGAATGCGAGGAGTATTGGTAGGTGGTGGAATAAGGAGAGATCGTGGCACAAAAGGTGGTTGGGGAGATGGTGAAGGAACTCTTGCCGGTGTAGGGGTGATAGAGGAGGTAGCGGGCGCTGGCGGTGAGCGAAGTAGGAGTGGCCTGGATGGCGCGGGTGTGGGATTGATGGTGGAAGGTGGAATGGTAGATTGTTGGGGTGGTATGTGGTTAAGAAGGGAACGAGTCGGCAAGACTGTAGAATTGGTGGAGGTAGACGGGTTGACGGGGCGTAAAAGGGAACGTCCCGATAGGAGATTAGAAGAAGAAGGGGGAATGCGCAAAAGGCGCGGGGTTTGATTTCGGGTTGTATCATGGTGAAATGCCCCGACAGAGGCGTTTTCTTCGTGCCATCCCTGCCCTCTCTCCACCTCGTAGAGAGACGTGACAGGGTTCACGTGCTGATTAGGAGCGTGGTCCGGTAGTGGATTACGGACAATCCCCATATCCTGCTGGGGTGCTGGAGCTTGTTGTGGTTGAGCCTGCTGCGGAGCTGGATGCTGCTGTTGCTGATTTTGCTGTTGCCGAGGCGGCCTTCTCTCTTTCATGGTGGCGATGACTTGCCTCATTTCATCCCAATTAATGCCTCCCTGGTCATTCAAATCATAAATATGATCTCTGAAGTGGAAACAACGGTCAAGGTTGTGACCAGGGGCGCGGTGAAATGCACAGTAGCGGGATGTGTCAACATTGTCGGGCCACACTGTTCTTTCTTTTGGTAGAACGAGCAGGTTGGCGGCCATTAAAGCATTAAAAATGTCAGGGAGACTCTCTGGGAGTGGCGGATAATGGGCCCTCTTGGGGCCAAGTGGTGGTCTCCGCTGTTGTTGGCCGTAGTGGGAAGGTGGAGGGACTTGATGGTATTGTGGTGGTGCTGGAGGGTCGGTGCGAGGCGCTTGGCTCGGTGATGGAGCAAAAGAAGGTTGGGGTGTGAAATGGCGCTGTGGAGCGGAGGTAAAATGGGGGTTCTGCTGTGGAGGTGGCAGAGGTCGCGGGTTTGAATGGTGATGGGGGTGGCCAACTACGCCAACCTGCTCGTTTGTGACAGTGCCCTCAGTTGTGGGCCCACTGTTGACAGTTGTATTCTTTTTAAACAGCCGAGGCTTCGGCTCAAACATGCCCATGATGGGCGAATCCTTCATTTGTGTCTGTATATAACGAGCTCTTTCATAGAGCTCCTCCATGGTTGTCAGCCGATTCATGGCCAAAATGTGCCGGAATTGAGGGGTTGCATTAGAAATGACCATCTTCACTTGCTCCTGTTCCGACAATGTGTCCTTTAATTTTTCGGCCATGGACCGCCACCTATCAGCAAATACAATGAAGTCCTCCTCGGGCTTCATCTTCTCAGCAACTAAATCCGTAACAGAGAGGGAGGGTCCCACCCGGTCTCTGTACTTTTGCAGGAACTTTCTTTGAATAATATCAAAATCGCCAGCATCAGCTGGCTCCAGAGAATAAAACCATTCGAGGGCGGGTCCCTCAAGAGATCTCCTGAATAAATAGGCCAGGGAGGCCTTGTTGTCTTGCCAGAAAGAAGTTTCATAACGGAAATCCTTTAAATGAATGAACGGGTTACCGGTTCCATTATATCGCCGAAAGTGCGGCATTTCAGAAGGGGGTAAGTGGAACACCGGCAACGTAGGGAGAGAGATTTCCGGAGCATTCTTAGTTGCCGTAACCTTCTTGAGCTGCTCCTCCATGCTGGCTAGCTTTCGAAGCAACAGAGTGTTGGTATCGGGCTCGACCGGGGCCTGATTCTGAATGAAAGCACGCGGTATAGGCGTTTGCAAAATCTGAGGAGGTTGAAAGGATTGATGCCTAACCGCTGAATAGCTCGCCTGTGGGGCCGGCATGGCCGCAGTAGGCGTTTGTGGACGAGAGGAGGGGGAATGCAAGACCGCCTGGTCATTAATAATCTGATGGCCACTCACGGCCGGAGGGGGATTAGAAGAAGAAGAAAGAACTGACTTCCCCTTTAAAGCGGCCTGAACAGCTTGCCGCTGGGAGTCATCCAACTGGGAAAGAGCTTGGATTAGATCAGTGACGTTGATGGATGGGGAAGGGTTCCCCGAAGTATTAGAAGGTGGAACTTGAGACGGAGGGTCCGCCTCATGATTAGTGGTATCGACCACATGAACCTGAGAGTAATAGGGATGAGGAGGAAGGTAGTTCCCCTCATAATAAACCGAATCCTGGAGAGGGTCCTCATATTGACCAAATATGTTCTCATTCTCATCATCGTAAGAATACCCGTTGCCCGACATGTTGATGGTTTTACCTGAACGGAGTTTCATTCTTAAGAGAGAGAATGTTTTTAATGAAGGAACTATCACAAAATAATCAATCCAAACCAAGCAATCAAATCACCCAACTATGTTTATGCAAACAAGGTTGGCAAGAAACGCAAGATTTTAAGGTTTGATGTTTGAATTAGGGTGAATTATTTGTGAAAGTTCACTCTTTTGCCAAATGAGACCTAGTTTGATCCGAGTGTAACCTCCGGGTCAACTAAGTTCTTCCTCTCTTAACAACGCATGGGTTCTTTAAACTCCAGGTACTTCGAGGGTACAACCAGCCCAGCGTCCGTGAGGGAATCCACGGGTGCGGGGACTTATGGAGGTCTTGGAAAAGGGATTTCCAGTCCAAAGAGACGGAATGCTCAATGGAGGGTCGTCCCGATTCCAAGAAAGGTGTGTGGATCCTAGGATAGAGAGAGGAGGTCTCTCAACCAAGCCAGCAAATCAAGATAATCCAAGCAGCAATATAATATCAACACAAATGCCAAACAATGAATAATAGCCAATCTGTGAAAATGAACAGTAAAGACACGCCCTGGGAAGGGGCGTGTTCACAACAGCAAGAAAGACACGCCCTGCGATAGGTCGTGACAAACTTAAAACACGGCAGCGCGGCTGCCGTTAACTCTGTGAGGGGCTCACAGACAGTAGGAAAAACACGCCTTAGGGTGAGGCGTTCTCAGGAAAGGACGCCTACACTGGAGGGCGTCAAAACTCAGATAATAATTAAACACGCCCTGATGACAGGCGTTGACAATAGATGGAACGCCTCTGGGAGCGGCGTTAAGTCCACAGACAATAAAACAATCATGCAGCAGGCAGCAGTTATAGTAAAAGACGCCCTGGGAATGGGCGTTACTCAGAGAAACACGCCCCTGAGAGGGGCGTTAAATATCAGACGATGAAATAAGCAACCAGAAAGCCAGCAGGTGTAATAAACGCACGCCCTGGAAGGGGGCGTGATTCAACAAAACACGTCCCTGTGAGGGGCGTGAAATCAAAAGACGCCTTCGTGAAAGGCGTTAATAAGCAGAAATCGACTGACCCGGGGAGTGTGCAGAGTGCACAATGGAGGGTGCCCGAGGGGCACAAGGGAGAGGGTACCGAGGGTACCAAGGGGAAAGGGCACGCGAGGGTGCCTAAGGGGAAAGGACACACGAGGGTGTCAAGGGGAAAGGGCACTCGAGGGTGCCAATGGAGATGGTAATCAAGAAAGAAAACAGTGGAAGTCCCACCGTGATCGCCAATTTGTAGATTCTAAGAAATCCACTTAGAACAATTAAAAGGAAAAAGAAAAAATGAATAGAAGAAGAATGGGAAAAGAGGGAGAAAAGGGGAGCATGCGAGGATACTAAGGGGAATGTGATCGCCAGAGACGCGAGGGCCTCAAAGGATATAACAAATAATCAATGGAGGGATCGCGATATAAATACCTTAAATGTGGGGGAGATTGTGAGTGCACCTTCTCTTTCTATCGGCCGGCCGATGAAGAGAGTTTTCCTTGATTGATTACCCTTGCAAAATTAACAAACACCAATAAACAAACATGGATTAGAAACCAAGATGTGTAGCATCAAATCCAAATGTAAATATGGACATAGAAAGCATGGATATGAACACACCTTATTGGTGTTTGGCCTTTAAACCCCTATGCAAAAGGGTATGTGAGATATGATGAATGATATGCAAATAGGGAGGTGTGCAAGTGTTGCACTAAGGAGATCTCAACATGGAGATAAAAAGAAATAAAAGGAAGAGATGGAATAATGATGCATGCAATTAACTAAAGAAAAATAAGAGATAGGAGGGGGAAAGCTTAGTGGTTTCTCCAATTGGCTTCAAGATCTTCAATAGAGGAAGAAGAGGATGTAGAATTCCGTGGATGTAGAGGCTCCAAATCTTCAATAGAGGAAGAAGAACTCTGTGGATGTAGAGGTTTCAAATCTTCAATAGAGGAAGAAGAACTCTGTGGATGTAGAGGTTTCAAATCTTCAATAGAGGAAGAAGAACTCCGTGGATGAAGCTTTTAGGTGCATGGGAGTCTTCCTCCTTGAGCCTTTGGTCCGACAGCACCTCCCCTTGAATTGATCTTGATCTCTTTCACAAGGGAGAGAGAGGTCCTATTTATAGGGTTGAAATTCGAAATTAATTCCAAGGGAAATTAGGAAAACATGTTTTAGTGGGATTTAGAATGAGATAAACATTAGGCAAGTGTCCCTTCAACCTTGGAAAGTCATAGGAACCCTTTCCCAAGTGGAAAAAGAGATTAAATGAGGAAAGGAAGTGAAATTCGGAATTAAATCAAGAGAAAATAAGAAAACATGTTTTAGTTGGAATTTGGAAGAGATAAACATTAGGCAAGTGTCCCTTCAACCTTGGAAAGTCATAGGAACCCTTTCCCAAGTGGAAAAAGAGATTAAATGAGGAAAGGAAGTGAAATTCGGAATTAAATCAAGAGAAAATAAGAAAACATGTTTTAGTTGGAATTTGGAAGATATAAACATTAGGCAAGTGTCCCTTCAACCTTGGAAAGTCATAGGAACCCTTTCCCAAGTGGAAAAAGAGATTAAATGAGGAAAGGAAGTGAAATTCGAATTAATTCAAGAGAAAATAAGAAAACATGTTTTAGTTGAATTTGGAAGATATAAACATTAGGCAAGTGTCCCTTCAACCTTGGAAAGTCATAGGAACCCTTTCCCAAGTGGAAAAGGAGGTTAAATGAGGAAAGAAGGGAAATTCAGAATTAATTCCATAAATTAGAAAACTTAGTTTCGGTAGGATGGAAAGGGGGATCCTTCCTCCAAGTGTCCTTTCAATATTAGGAAGCCATAGGAACCCTTTCCCAAGTTAAAAAGGAGTGTAAGTGAGGAAAGGAAGAGGTGCTTCTGGAGTTCGGAATTGAACAAGAATTGACGACCGAACAGACGGTCGTTAATTAAAGAAATGACGCCCCCTGACGGGGCGTTACTTAAATGACGCCCGGGTCCCTTCCCCCATTTGATTTAAGGCCCGAAAAAATGGAGAAATGGCTCAGAAAAATCTGGAGAAAAATGGAAAAATATGTGGAAAGCTTGGGGAAGTTGGATATTCAATAAAAGGAGGAAAATCACTCAAATAAGTCGATTTGAGGGTCAAATGGGGCATCACAGTGCGATAGGAGATATGCTCAAAATGATGTCAATTTTAGTGTGTCTACACTGACCATTTAATGTTCGGACGAATGTCCGGCTCGAGAAAATCGCGGTTGTCGCGGGAAAACCGGAACGCATGTAAGTCGAGGTACGGCAAATTTATTGTTCGGAAGAGCGGAAAACGTTCAGCTGAGCCTCGGTTGGAGCGGTCAAAAACCAGTAAATCTGTTGGCCCGGTGCAAGAGCAAGCTGCGACCATACTGCGGTGGGCCCCCCGCGGTCGAAATAAGACTTGCATGAGCGTCATTAATATTTCCGGTGCCAAGGGGCAACGAGGAAATATCCCTTGAATCGGCTGAAAGGCCCTGTGTCTAGGGAAGCGGACGTTCGAAACGTGTCGGTCATTCGGGAGACCGTTTAATATTCTGACGGGTGTCCGGCTTGAGAGTATCATAATCGTCGCAGGAGGACCTGGAACATATGTATGCTGTGATACGGCAAATACATTATTCCGAGACACTGAAAACATTCGGTTAAATCTCGATTAGTGTAGCAGGAAACTAGCGAATTTATTGGCCCGGTGCGAGATCGAGTCGGGACCATACCGGGGGCGCCTCCCGCGGTCCAAACGGGGCTTGCGTGGGCATCATTAATATTCCCGGTGCCGGAGGGCAACGGGGAAGAGTCCCGGGACTAGATTCCAAAACCCAAAACATGTTCGAAAGAAGCGAGCTATAGGCCGAGGGCGTGGGTCAGACAATGACCGTAATCGGGACGGACCCGAGGTCCAAGCACAGCCCACAAAGGCCTTATTGATATTCCCGTATATAGGGTCCAGGGATGACAGGAGCCATCTCATTCTATTCAGATTTCTGTCAGTCACTTGCGGACCACTTGATATTCGGACAAGGGTCCATATTGAAGGTGCGACGTGGATAGGAACAACCACGTACAAGTGTATGCCGAGTTTACGGAAATTTCAATAAAAGGGTGGGAACGAATCCCGATAGGGTGAATCCGATTTGACGAGCTATCGGCCCAGAGCAATACTGGGTCATGACCACGTCGGGGTAGGAGCTGTAATATCCCGGACCTTTCAGATCCTTCTTCGTGGGTCTCGGATCTGGTTTTTTGGAGCGTCTGACTCTGTTGTGTCCGAAATTTCGTTTCGGACATCTTTCGTGTTAGGATCGGCACGATCCGGAGTCGTTTCGGAGGCCCGGAGGCGTTCCGCGGCTTTTCCGCGTGTGTTTTCCGATTTTCGGTGTGTGTTTCGGCTTTTGCTTCGGAAGCTCGCTGCGGGCGAACCGGGTGATTCACCCGGGCACGAGTGGTACCGTTGCGATCGGTGCGATCCGAGGATTCCGGAAATGTATTTTTCTAGTTTTCGATATTTTTCCAAAAATTCGAATTTTCTATATAGCCCTAATTCTTTTTCTTTTCCTCTTTCTCTTTCTTCTTCTTCTTTCTCCTTCCTTCCCCAACCGTGACCGCACCCTCTCTCTCTCTCTCTCTCTCTCTCTCTCTCCCATTCGGGCGCGGCAGACCCCTCCCCGGCTGTTGAACGGCGGCAGGGCGACGGCGCGGACGCGTGGGCGACGGCGAGGCGATCTCGTGGGTGTGCGGCGAGCGTGGGAAGCGTGGGGAGGCGAGGTTTCTAAAAGCGTTCTTCGTGATTTGTGGGCGATTCGGCGGAGCATTCGCTCCATTGAGGTAGGGTGATGTTCCTTAGCCTCTTGCCGTTCATTCCCGTGATTTGTAGGCCGCGGGGAGGACGAGAGGGGATCGTTTGAGCATTTTGGGGTTTTTCCATGATTTGGGGAGAGCTCGCCTGATCTATGGATTTGATGCTTGGATTCGTGTTTTGGTGGCCTAGAATCATGCTAGGGGTCCCCAGGGGTCTTCCCCTTTGATTTCCCCCTCTCCTGTGGAGGCATGGGGGCGTGGTTAGAATTTTTGGGCGTTTCTACCATTTTCGGCCGCGGACTGAGAACGCGCTATACTCCAGTAGCGCGTTCTCGAGTGTCGCGCTGCCCCGACGGGGCGCGTTCATCGGAGAAGATGAACAGTAGGGCGGTTCGTGTCGCGCTATGGGGTCCTAGCGCGATTAGCCTTGTCGCGCTAGGAGGACCTAGCGCGATGGTCCTTGTCGCACTAGGGTTCCCTAGTGCGATCTTCCCTGTCGCGCTAGGGAGTCCTAGCGCGATCTTCCAAGTCGCGCTAGGGGACCCTAGCGTGTTCTTCCTTGTCGCGCTAGGTGTCCCTAGCGCGATCTTTTCCGTTGTCGGGTGTTCCCCTTGGGCCGTGTGTGTGTCCTGGGCACCCCGTGGAGTTCCGTGACCGTGTCTTCGGGCGTCCGGAGATTTCGGTTGCCTTGGTCATGTGTTTGGCCATGGGCAGTGTGTCCGTTTTCTTCCGACGGTGATCACCGTGCGATGGTGATGGTACGTGGGACGGCCCCCGTACTTCATCAGGTTCGGACGTAGTTTTTCATTGGTTTGAGAGTCTACTCCTTCAGTGACCCTCCACTAGTCGTAGCCTATAAGTACGCGTGTGCTAGTCGTACCAGGGAGTGGTGTACGGGCCGACCTTTAGAGACGGTTTGTGGACCGGTTACCGTTGGGCCCCACGTCTTGCAGCCAGAGTCCGGCTGAGGGGAAAACCGGTCAGAGGGCCAGACCAAGGACGCGCGGTCTGTGTATGCACAAGTGGTTGGGGGCGGTTGGACCCACATCGACGGGCGTGACCCCAGCTAGTCACTTGTTGTGGTTACTTGTACGGTGTTTGCGCCTCGGATAGGACCTACCACGTCAGGCGGTTCACCTGCGGCGCGGTGTAAGACGTCAGGGGACGCTACCGGCTGTGCTTCTGGTGGGTGGTTCTCCTGTCGAGTACGGAGTGACAGACTGTCAGTCGTGTGTTTCCGACCTTCAGATTTTGGCGGTTCGACCGTCGAGTTTCGGTCTTCTCGTACTGTGGCACGTGTATCGGTTTACGTGCCGTAGGGTCTAGTTCTGTAGAGTACAGGGCTTTCCTTTCCGAGGCACTTTCCTACCGCTAGAGTAGTGGTTTCTCGTTTTTCGAGGTAGGGTTCGAGTGATCCCTACTGAGTCTTGTTCCGAGACTCATTCCCTGCGTGTTTTCACCGTGTTTCAGGTGAGGCGCCACCTTCGGGGAGCGCGTCAGGAGTGCAGCGTGGTGCGGGTGCCCAGAGGTAGTGCCAGAGGACAGAGCCGGAGTATGCCCCGTGTAGCTGTACTTTCCTTTCTTGTCACTGTACTAGTCGTGGACTACTGTTGTTGTTGTTGTTATTTTATTGTGGACCATGTAAAATGTTAATTTATTTCCTGCTTAATATTATAACTGTTTAATTTCTGTAATTATTTGTGATACTTGTGTAGTCTCCACACCATCCTTTTTACCCTTCCGAGTCTTCGGGCTCGTGGGTGGCGGTGCGAGTCTCGGGTTATCGGGCCTTCTCGGTAATCGGATTCTCGGGTCGTTACAGCTGGTATTAGAGCGCGGTTGTGGAATTACATGAGAATCATAGGTAATTGTAGTGGTCCACTAGTCCACAACGATGATGTACAGGTGACGCTGGCATTGGGCATCGTGTGTTTTTCTTGACCTTGTCGTTTTCATGTTTTCTGTCTTGTGCTTCAGGAGCGAGTATGGCGCCGAGGAGGAGTTCTCGCTCTCAGCAGGGGCAGCCGGCTGGAGGTCAGGAGATCCAGCAGGGGGTCCAGAGGGACCAGGAGGAGCATAGCAGAGTTCCGGGAGCTACCGAGGCCGCGGATGCTGCGAGAGCTCCGGGGGCCGAGGATTTCTTCCGTGGCATGTACCATCTCATGTCTCAGCAGTTTGGCGGAGAGGCTGGTGAGGGCTCGTTTGTCAGGGGTGGACCAGGCCGAGCGGTGAGGGACTTCATGCAGTTCCATCCACCTTACTTTAGCGGCCAGGCAGACCCTGATGCGGCTCGTGATTGGCTCGATGAGATGGAGCGGGTGTTCAGTTCTGCGAAGAGTGCTGTCGAGGACAGAGTGGTGTTGGCCTACAACCAGTTGCAGGGTACGGCTCGGAGGTGGTGGTCTTCCGAGTGGAAGACGTCCTTTCAGCTTCGTCCACTTGAGCAGATCGAGTGGGATGACTTTGTTAGTGCTTTCGAGCGTACGTACTGTCCAGATATTATTGCCACGCAGCGGATGCGGGAGTTTCTGGAGCTGGTGCAGGGTGACATGTCCGTGTTGCAATACAGGGCCCGATTTATCGAGCTGGGTCGGTACGCACCTCACATCATGAAGCATGAGAGGGTGAGGACCGCGCAGTTTGTGCAGGGCTTGAGGCTGGAGCTGAGGCACCATTTGATCGCGAATGGGGCCACTGATCTAGAGACAGCGTCTCGTGTTGCGATTTCCCTGGAGATGGATATGCAGAGGACTCGGGGACCGATCAGCCAGGGGCAGTCCTTGTCAGGTCGCAGCCAGCAGTCGACTACCCAGCAGCAGGGTTTCTTCCAGCATGCGTCGGGTGGTTCAGGAGTACCGGCATCGGCAGCTTCGGTGACAGGATCTGCGTTCTTCGGCTCGAAGGTCAAGAAGTTCTTCAAGAGAGGGTTCGGCAAGAAGAAGTCCAAGGATCAGGGGCAGGCTTCATCGGGCAGTGTACAGTAGCCGATTCCGTTGCAGCGTCAGGGATAAGGGGGTGGATCGCGAGGATCTTGTCCACGATGTAGTGGGACCCACCCAGGCAGGCAGTGCACAGTGCCGATTATTTGTTTTCGGTGTGACCAGCCAGGGCATATGGCGCGTGACTGTCCATAGAGGCCGCCGCAGCAGCAGTTTCCTCTGCAGCAGCAGGTTCCCCAGCAGCAGAGGCAGCAGCAGCAGCAGGGACAGTATCCGCCGCTACCCAGGTCAGCCAGCGTGGGAGGCAGGCAGAGGGCTCGAGGCCAGATCACGCACTTGACCAGGGTAGAGGCAGTGGCGTCGCAGCTCGTGGAAGGTACCGTTCAGATTTTGGGTTGTGCGGCTCGGGTTTTGTTTGATTCTGGCGCGTCTCATTCGTTTATTTCGGAGGATTTTGCGTCGAGCATCGAGGAGCCGGTGACCCAGTTGTCCTGTGATTTGGCAGTGGAGTTACCTTCGGGTGACTTTATGATCACTCCGTATTGCTTCGACTAGGTTCCGGTGTGGATCGATGGGCGGAGTATGCCAGGCAGGTTGTATGCGTTGCAGCTTCGGGATTACGATGTGATTCTAGGCATGGACTGGCTCGAGACTCATGGAGCGGTGGTGAATTGTGGGATGAAGAGGGTCTATTTCCAGCATCCGAGCAAGCGGACCTTCTATTTCCAAGGTATCTGTTCCACCTCTTCTCGATTCCTTATCTCTGCTATTCGAGCCCGTCGATTGCTTGATTCAGGTTGTCAGGGTTTTCTCGCGTCAGTGGTGGTGTCTGACCGGATGGAGCCGGATGTCGAGGACATTGCGGTGGTGTGCGAGTTTCCCGACGTTTTTTCCGAGGAGTTGCCTGGATTACCTCCCCAGCGGGAGATCGATTTCGTGATCGAGGTTGTGCCTGGTACGGGACCTTTGGCAAAGGCTCCCTACCGTATGGCCCCCGCTGAGCTGAGGGAGCTGAGGGCGCAGTTGCAGGAACTTTTGGCCAAGGGGTATATTCGTCCTACCTTTTCCCCTTGGGGTGCACCCGTGTTGTTTGTGAAGAAGAAGGACGGTAGTCTGCGCTTGTGCATTGACTATCGGCAGCTGAATGAAGTGACCATTAAGAACAAGTATCCGTTGCCGCGGATTGATGATTTGTTCGACCAGCTGTAGTCTGCGCGAGTGTTCTCGCGGATTGATTTGCGGTCCGATTACTATCAGCTGAGAATTCGCGAGTCCGATGTGGAGAAGACTGCGTTCAGTACGAGGTACGGGCATTATGAGTTTCTGGTGATACCGTTTGGGCTCACCAATACCCCTGCAGCCTTCATGGACTTGATGCAGAGGGTGTTCCATCCGTATTTGGACCAGTTCGTGGTCATCTTCGTGGATGACATCCTTGTTTATTCGTAGTCTGCTGAGGAGCATGCGTACCATTTGGGTGTGGTGCTGCAGACGTTGCGAGATCACCAGTTGTATGCGAAGCTCAGCAAGTGCGAGTTTTGGCTCAGCAAAGTGCACTTTCTGGGGCACGTGATTTCTGGTGATGGCATTTCCGTGGACCCCGCCAAGGTCGAGGCAGTGATGCAGTGGCCGAGGTCGGTGACGGAGATCCGGAGTTTCTTGGGGCTTGCGGGTTATTATCGTCGGTTTATCCAGGATTTTTCCCGCATTGCGACCCCGATGACTAGACTCACGCGGAAGGATGTGCCTTTCGTTTGGTCCGAGGAGTGTGAGCAGAGCTTCAGCGAACTGAAGAGATTGCTCACCTCGGCTCCGGTGTTGGTTTTGCCTTCTGGATCGGGAGGTTTCGTGGTGTGTACAGATGCTTCCGGGGTCAGATTGGGTGCTGTTCTGATGCAGCATGGTAGAGTGGTGGCTTATGCATCTCGGTAGCTAAAACCCCATGAGGAGAACTACCCCACCCATGACCTTGAGTTGGCGGCGGTGATCTTCGCGCTGAAGATCTGGAGGCATTATCTGTACGGCGAGAAGTTCGAGGTGTTTACTGACCATCAGAGTTTGAGGTATGTGTTCTCGCAGAGAGATCTGAACCTCAGACAAAGGCGTTGGATGGAGTTCATGAAGGATTATGACATCACCCTGTCTTATCAGCCGGGCAGGATGAATGTCGTCGCCGATGCCTTGAGTCGGAAGGTTGCGATCAGTACCTTGATGTTGAGGAAGTGGAGGCTCTCGGAACAAGTGCCCGAGGTATCTTTTAGGCTCAAGATTCCCCAAGAGCCAGGGTTGGCGGTGCTTGCGAGTCTGACTGTCACTCCTACTATCCGTCGTCAGGTGACAGAGGCTCAGCACGCGGACCCTGAGTTGCCCCGGATTCTTGCGATGGCTGACGTGGAGCTCGGCGAGGACGGTGCTGCGAGGTTTCGTGGCAGGTTGTACGTCCCAGCCGAGGAGCAGATTCGTCGTGCGATGTTGCGCGAGGCTCATGGGAGCAGGTACACCGTACACCCGGGTGCGACGAAGATGTATCGGAACTTGCGGAGGCAGTTCTGGTGGCCTGGCATGAAGAGAGATGTCGCAGAGTTTGTGGCCAGGTGCCTGATCTGTCAGCAGGTGAAGGCAGAGCATCAGCGACCAGGAGGTACTCTCCAGCCCTTGGATGTTCCTGCTTGGAAGTGGGACCATGTGACCACGGATTTCGTGGTGGGATTGCCGAGGACCCCGAGTGGGCAGGACAGTATTTGGTTGCTGGTGGATCGGCTGACGAAGGTGACTCGGTTGCTACCGGTCAAAGTCAGCTGGAGCGTGCCTAAGTTGGCTCGTCTTTATGTGGAGCGGATCGTGCCGTTGCATGGGATTCCCATTTCGATCGTGTCAGATCGGGATCCGCGCTTCACTTCTGGATTCTAGAGGAGTTTCCAGCGAGCTCTTGGCACGGAGTTGGCGTTTAGCTCGGCATATCATCCTCAGTCAGATGGTCAGTCTGAGAGGACCATTCAGACTTTGGAGGACATGCTGAGATCCTGCTGTCTGGAGTGGCAGGGGAGTTGGATTCATCACCTACCGTTGGTGGAGTTTGCCTATAACAACAGCTTTCATTCGAGCATTGGCATGGCTCCCTATGAGGCTTTGTACGGGCGTCCTTGTCGGACTCCACTTGATTGGTTTGACGTGGGTGAGCGTGTTTTGGTGGGATCAGATTTGGTGCAGCAGTGTGTGGATGTTGTGCACCTGGTTCGTCAGAACATGTTGGCGGCCCAGAGTCGGCATAAGAGTTATGCTGACCGTAGGCGGCAGCCCCTCGAGTTCGCCGTGGGCGATCGTGTGTTCTTGAGAGTTTCTCCGATGAAGGGGGTGATGCGTTTTGGACGGCGTGGGAAGCTGAGTCCCCGCTATAGTGGTCCTTTCGCGATTGTGGAGCGCATCGGTGAGGTTGCTTACCGGTTACGGTTACCTCCTGAGTTGGCGTCGGTGCATGACGTGTTCCACGTCTCGATGTTGCGGAAGTATATGCCCGATGACTCTCATGTGCTCGAGTTTTCCGTTTGGCCTGAGGTGACTCTAGATCTTTCTCTCCCAGAGTTTCCGATCCGCGTGGAGGATAGGCGAGTGCAGCGCCTGCGGAACAAGGTCATTCCCTTGGTGAAGGTCGTGTGGCAACGACACTCTGGTGGTGAGGCTTCGTGGGAACGTGAGGACGAGATGCGTCAGCAGTTCCCATATCTGTTTGAGTGAGTCTTCCTCTTCTTTCCCCTTTTGTTGTTCTCAATTTCGAGGACGAAATTCTTTATGGGGGGAGGGCTGTAATATCCCGGACCTTTCGGATCCTTCTTCGTGGGTCCCGAATCTAGTTTTTTGGAGTGTCCGACTCTGTTGTGTTCGAAATTTAGTTTCGGACATCTTTCGTGTTCGGATCGGCGCGATCCGGAGTCGTTTCGGAGGCCCGGAGGCGTTCCGTGGCTTTTTCGCGTGTGTTTTCCGATTTCCGGTGTGTGTTTCGGCTTTTGCTTCGGAAGCTTACTGCGGGCGAACCAGGCGGTTCACTCGGGCACGAGTGGTACCGTTGCAATCGGTGCGATCCGAGGATTCTGGAAATGTATTTTTTTATTTTTCAGAATTTTTTCAAAAATTTGGATTTTCTATATAGCCCTAATTCTTTTTCTTTTCCTCTGTCTCTTTCTTCTTCTTCTTTCTCCTTCCTTCCCCAACCGTGACCGCACCCTCTCTCTCTCTCTCTCTCTCCCATTCGGGCGCGGCAGACCCCTCCCCGGCTGTTGAACGGCGGCAGGGCGACGGCGCGGACGCGTGGGCGACGGCGAGGCGATCTCGTGGGTGTGCGGCGAGCGTGGGAAGCGTGGGGAGGCGAGGTTTCTAAAAGCGTTCTTCGTGATTTGTGGGCGATTCGGCGGAGCATTCGCTCCATTGAGGTAGGGTGACGTTCCTTAACCTCTTGCCGTTCATTCCCGTGATTTGTAGGCCGCGGGGAGGCCGAGAGGGGATCGTTTGAGCATTTTGGGGTTTTTCCATGATTTGGGGAGAGCTCGCCGGATCTATGGATTTGATGCTTGGATTCGTGTTTTGGTGGTCTAGAATCATGCTAGGGGTCCCAGGGGTCTTTCCCTTTGATATCCCCCTCTCCTGTGGAGGCATTGGGGCGTGGTTGGAATTTTTGGGCGTTTCTACCGTTTTCGGCCGCGGACTGAGAACGCGCTATACTCCAGTAGCGCGTTCTCGAGTGTCGCGCTGCCCCGACGGGGCGCGTTCATCGGAGAAGATGAACAGTAGGGCGGTTCGTGTCGCGCTATGGGGTCCTAGCGCGATTATCCTTGTCGCGCTAGGAGGACCTAGCGCGATGGTCCTTGTCGCGCTAGGGTTCCCTAGCGCGATCTTCCCTGTCGCGCTAGGGAGTCCTAGCGCGATCTTCCAAGTCGCGCTAGGGGACCCTAGCGCGTTCTTCCTTGTCGCGCTAGGTGTCCCCACCGTGATCTTTTCCGTTGTCGGGTGTTCCCCTTGGGCCGTTTGTGTGTCCTGGGCACCCCGTGGAGTTCCGTGACTGTGTCTTCGGGCGTCCGGAGATTTCGGTTGCCTTGGTCATGTGTTTGGCCCTGGGCAGTGTGTCCGTTTTCTTCCGACTGCGGTCACCGTGCGATGGTGATGGTACGTGGGACGGCCCCCGTACTTCGTCAGGTTCGGACGTCGTTTTCCGTTGGTTTGAGAGTCTACTCCTTCAGTGACCCTCCACTAGTCGTAGCCTACTAGTACGCGTGTGCTAGTCGCACCAGGGAGTGGTGTACGGGCTGACCTTTAGAGACGGTTTGTGGACCGGTTACCGTTGGGCCCCACGTCTTGCAGCCAGAGTCCGGCTGAGGGGAAAATCGGTCAGAGGGCCAGACCAGGGACGCGCGGTCTGTGTGTGCACACGTGGTTGGGGGCGGTTGGACCCACGTCGACGGGCGTGACCCCATCTAGTCACTTGTTGTGGTTACTTGTACGGTGTTTGCGCCTCGGGTAGGACCTACCACGTCAGGCGGTTCACCTGCGGCGCGGTGTAAGACGTCAGGGGACGCTACCGGCTGTGCTTCTGGTGGGTGGTACTCCTGTCGAGTACGGAGTGACAGACTGTCAGTCGTGTGTTTCCGACCTTCGGATTTTGGCGGTTCGACCGTCGAGTTTCGATCTTCTCGTACCATGGCACGTGTGTCGGTTTGCGTGCCGTAGGGTCTAGTTCTGTAGAGTACAGGGCTTTCCTTTCCGAGGCACTTTCCTACCGCTAGAGTAGTGGTTTCTCGTTTTTCGAGGTAGGGTTCGAGTGATCCCTACTGAGTCTTGTTCCGAGACTCATTCCCTGCGTGTTTTCACCGTGTTTCAGGTGAGGCGCCACCTTCGGGGAGTGCGTCAGGAGTGCAGCGTGGTGCGGGTGCCCAGAGGTAGTGCCAGAGGACAGAGCCGGGGTATGCCCCGTGTAGCTGTTCTTTCCTTTCTTGTCACTGTACTAGTCGTGGACTACTGTTGTTGTTGTTGTTATTTTATTGTGGACCATGTAAAATGTTAATTTATTTCCTACTTAATATTATAACTGTTTAATTTCTGTAATTATTTGTGATACTTGTGTAGTCTCCACACCATCCTTTTTATCCTTCCGAGTCTTCGGGCTCGTGGGTGGCGGTGCGAGTCTCGGGTTATCGGGCCTTCCTGGTAATCGGATTCTCGGGTCATTACAGGAGCCGTCGGCCATGTTGGTTGCTCACGGGTCTTTTCATGTTCAGACACGGGTCCATGATAGAAACGCGCCGAAAATCGAGGCGAACCAGTTCAAATGTTTGCCAAACGTGCGGCAATTTTAGTAGTGGCTCGGAGGGGATCCGTCCTGAGGAACGAGTCCGGTCTGATTGGAATGTCGGCCCAAGACTAGGTCGGGGTCTGGCCATGTCGGGATAATTCCCAAGACTCAGGCCCAACCTGGAAGGGCGGCATTGTTGTTCCTTCAACATCGGGTCACGGGAGAGACGGGGCTGCAACATAGATTTTACCATTTTCTTTATCTGGGGTTTAAATTATGTGCATATATATTTTATTGCCTATTTCCCTTTTACGTATTTATTCTGGATGATTTCTCCATTTTGTTTATTATTATCACTATTATATTTTCCCTTTTCTTTTTTACTATTATTATTATTATTTCACAATTTTTTGTTTATTTCTCATATATATATATTCAGGTTTATTTATTTATCATAGTTTTTATTAATTTATTATCATTATTATCATTATCATTATCATGGCATATTTATATATGTTTATATATATTTATTTTGGAAGGAAAAGTGGGCCGTTGGGGGCAAAAAGGGGTGTACCGCTGAAGGAAGGTAGGCAGAAAAGCGTGCCGGCGAAGGGCTGGAGACGTGTGCCGTTGAAGGGCTTGAGGAGGGCGTACCGGTGAAGGCCTGAAGGAAGTGTACCACTGGGGCGATGGCTGGAGAGTGTGTCGGTGAAGGAGGGGGATAACATAAAGTCTGTACGTTCCTCAGCCTAAAGTCTATACATTGTCTATTCAACCAGCACACAAAGTCTATACGTCCTTTAGTCTAAAGTCTGTACATTGCGGCTCAAAGTCTATACATTGTCCATTGGCTGCAGTCCAAAGTCTATACATTATCTGTTGGCTGCAGCTCGAAGTCTATACATTGATAACCCCAAAGTCTATACGTTGCAGCTCAGAGTCTATACATTGGCCAGCATTCATCAGCTCAAAGTCTGTACATTGGCCAGCATAATGTCTATACATTGCAGCTCAAAGTCTATACATTGGCCAGCATTCATCAGCTCAAAGTCTGTACATTGGCCAGCATAAAGTCTATACATTGCAGCTCAAAGTCTGTACGTTGCAGCTCAAAGTCTATACATTGGCCGGCCCAAAGTCTGTACATTGGCCAACTCAAAGTCTATACATTGTTCAGCTCAAAGTCTATACATTGTCCATTGGCTGCAGTTCAAAGTCTATACATTGGCCGGCCCAAAGTCTGTATATTGGCCAACTCAAAGTCTATACATTGTTCAGCTCAAAGTCTATACATTGTCCCTTGGCTGCAGTTCAAAGTCTGTACATTGCAGCTCGAAGTCTATACATTATTCATTGGCTGCAGTTCAAAGTCTATACGTTGCAGCTCAAAGTCTATACATTGTCCCTGAAAGTCTATATATCGGCCAGTCCAAAGTCTGTACGTTGGCCAATTCAAAGTCTATACATTATTCATTGGCTGCAGTTCAAAGTCTATACGTTGCAGCTCAAAGTCTATACATTGCTCGTGCAGCCGACACCCGAAGTCTATACATTCTTCAGCTTATTCAGCTCAAAGTCTATACGTTGTCCCTTGGCTGCGGCTCGAAGTCTGTACATTGCTCATTGCTGTGTTTGTACGTCAATATGCCAAGTCTATACATTGAGTTTGAGACGGTGGATGAGGGTGTACCGGCGAAGGGGGGAAGAGACAATGGAAAGGGGTGTACCGCTGGGGAATGGAGTGTGCCGGGGAAGGTGGAAACCAGTGTGCCGGCGAAGGGTGTTTGAAGTGTGGGGGCAGGGTATGATGGTGAAGGGCCAGATAAGTGTACCGTTGAAGGTTATTGGAGTGTGCCGCTGGGGGCACGACAGAGCGTGCCGGTGAAGGTTGGAATCTTCTATTATTTATTTTTAAGACTTTTCTTTTCTTCGTTTATTGATTTTTATATAGTCTTATATAAACTTCTCCTTTCCTTGGTTCTGTTCAGCCTTTTTGCTCACAAGTCAGACGTCTGATATGTTATGTCGTTATTCGGTTCAGTTCTTTTCACGCTATCGGCAGTGGCTCGATTAGTCGGAAAGTTTTATCGTTGATCGTTCTGTTCGTTTGTTGCTTCCTTTTGCCTTTTTAACATGTTGTTATTTTCTGACAAAAATTCGGCAGCATCTCCCCTTGACCCGAGCGTAAGGGAGATAAAGGGAACGCGCCCACACGGAGTGGCGGAACCCGACAACTGGAGGTGGACGCCCGGAGGCGGCAACACCTTTATAGAACCTCGGAAAACATGAAGAAAACGATGAACGGGAGGCTTCTAATACTGGACAGGGTGGACGGGGGATTGGCCAAGGCGTACTGGCCAAGGACGAGCATAGGGTGTGCCGGGCTAGGAAGGCTAAGGGCGTACCGCTGAGGCACAAAAGGGGGAGGTGTACCGCTGAGGGCTATTATGGGGTGTACCGGCCAAGGTACCGGAAGGGTGTGCCGCTGGAGGAAAGTGCAGGTGCACCGGACAGGGCTCCAAAAGGGGTTGGCCTGTTAAAGGGGCAGGGTGTGCCGCTGGAGGAAAGTGCAGGTGCACCGGACAGGGCTCCAAAAGGGGTTGGCCTGTTAAAGGGGCAGGGCGTTAGGCCAATCAAACCCACAGGGACTTCTGGCAAGGGGGAAAAAAGTTCAAAGGGGCAGACACAGGTGAAGGCACTGGGCTTTACGGGCGGAGGTTCGTGACCTCAAACCATTCAAGATGGTGCCGCATCCGGAGTAAATCGTCGGCATGAGGGATGAACGCAAACACCGGGAAGCGAAGGGAAAGACGACCAAACGCACTGTGGTCCAAAACAACGAGACAAAGAGAAAACCCACTGAGGGGGGAAGATCTTTATTAATGGAGAGACAAAGGGCCGTAGCCACCCGTGTACATCACAAAGCATGCCCGAGCTAAGGGTATGGGCAAGAAAGAAAACTAAAGAATGAAAGAACGGAGAGGTGGGAAAACAAAGAACAAAGAGAGGAGGAGGTGTTGGGGATCGAAGCAGGGACGATCGTCCACTGCTCTTTCCCCCACCTTCCCCTACTACATCAAGCCCTCTCTCTCTCTTACTCTCTTCTCGTTGCCTGGTGGCTGTCGGTAGACTCCACGCCGGAGCCTCTCCCTTTTCTTCTCTCTTCTTCTTCTTCCCGTATGCAACTCTGTCTATTCATCTCTGTCCGTGGGTCTCTTCTCCGTGTCTCCCCCCCTTTTCTTCGCCTGAATGGGAGTGATTTTATACTCCCAGCAGCGGGAGCTCTCGAGCACGGCAGTCGGAGGCGGGAAGCGGCTGGTCATGATGAGGTTTGACTTCCCCCGTCCTGGATGTCAGGGGAGTAGCCTGCGTGGCCCAACCTTTGGTTGACACCTCGGACAGCTCACTGCGCGCCAAGGATGCGTAGGGTATGGGCGCCACGTCGCTCGGCCATTGAAAAGCCTTCACGCTGTGCCGTTGGCGGGCTCAAGAAGTGTGCCGCTGGGAGGGCCAAAGGCCGTGCCGCTAAAGGGCTGCCCAAGCGTGCCGTTGAAGGGCTGCCCAAGCGTGCCGTTGGAGGGCCTGAAATAGTGTAAGGCTTGAAATAGTGTGCCGTTTGAGGCTTGAAGTAGTGTGCCGTTGAAGGCTTGAAATAGTGTGCCGTGGAAGGCTTGAAATAGTGTGCCGTGGAAGGCTCAAAATAGTGTGCCGTTGAAGGCTCAAAATAGTGTGCCGTTGAAGGCTTGAAATAGTGTGCCGTGGAAGGCTCGAAATAGTGTGCCGTGGAAGGCTCAAAATAGTGTGCCGTTGAAGGCCCGAAATAGTGTGCCGTTGAAGGCACATGGGGCGTGCCGTTGAAGGCTTGCAGGGCGTGCCACTGAAGGCCATTGGGGCGTGCCGTTGAAGGCCTGCAGGGCGTGCCGCTGGAGGCCATTGGGGCGTGCCGCTGAAGGGCGTTGGGGGTGTGCCGCTGAAGGCCAAGGGCGTGCCGATGAGAGGGGCCAGTGGCGTGCTGCTGAAGGGCCTTGGGCGTGCCGTTGAATGGCTAAATGGGCAGTTTTGAGCCCGTTGTGAGCACGAGTTGTGGCCCGTTTGATTTTCTTCGAGGCCCATGGATTGTGGGGCTCTTGGTGGTTGATTTCTCTTCACTGTCGTGACTCTGGAGACGGCTTCACGGTAATGTGCATATTTGGGGAGTCTGGGTGACTAGTCTCTCCGGGGTTTCTTCACTCGGTGCCGTTGTTGATGCTGGGCCGAGCCGGATATCTGTGCGTGTAATTTTTGGTGTCCACAGGGCCATAAGAATATAAGTTTCCTCGATAGGGACATACAAAATGCTCTAAGAAAAAAATGATTAGAGGGATATCAGGGTGGGGCACAAATAATTTTGAATTATTTCAGGATGAGGCATAAAGAGGATGTTGAATTTAGCTTCGAAATTTAAGTTGATGCTGAAATGTGACTAAGGGCTGAATCCAGATCTAAACAAGACTATGAGACTTTTGGAGATGTCATATGTTTTGACAATACATACAAAATAAATAAACTCAACATGTCTTTTGGCCCATTTGCTGGGTAAATCACCATCGACAGAGTATATTATTTGGGCCGGTCTATTATTTGGAGAGACAATTGAGTCTTTTGAATGGTTATTTTGTACATGGCTAGAAGGTATGGGTGGGAAACAACCGAGAGTAATGATTACAAATCAAGATCATGCAATTACTATAAATATTGCTCTTGTTTAATTTTTCAGCAAGTGAGCATCTCTTCTGCACGTGACACATTCTGCAAAAGGTGCTTGAAAAGTTGTCTCATGTCATCCATTCCCATCTAAGTTTCAATGATATAAGAAAAAAATGTATCTATAATGTTGTCTCTCCTGAAGAATTTAAATCACTCTAGTCTGAAATGTTGAGTACCTATAAACTTGAGGAGAATAATTGGATTCATGATATGTATAATATTTGTCATAAGTGAATCCTAACTTATTTAAAATATATATATTTTACGGGAATGACAATCACCCGTAGAAGTGAGGGAATGAATTCTTTCTTAGATTTCTTTGTGAACTATAAGTCAACATTACTGGACTTTGCTGAAAGGTACCAACAATTGATTGAGAAACGAAGATAAGATGAAAAGCAAGAAGATGTGGTCACAACATAAGGCACCCCAGTACCATCTACATCTATTCCAATAGAAAGTGGAATGGTAAAAATTTATACAAGAAACGGAGAATATTCTCAGCATGCATATAATGGGAATCTCTTTGTAACAGTTTTTTATCTTAATAAAGGATAATATCGTTGCTGTATATTTTACTACCCTTCCCCGGCCCCTCCCAAGTCCCAAACATGAGGACAACATCCATGCTGTGGCGGATCCAACCCCGTTCCAGTCCCCGTATTCTGGCTTCCGTCCGTCGTTATGCCACTGGCATCTCTCTCTCTCTCTCTCTCTCTCTCTCTCTCTCTCTCTCTCTCTCTCTCTCTCACTCAGCGATTGGTGGGAGCGAAGTAAAGGCTCATGCATTCTGGCCCCCCTGGGTCCCCAACAATGTGCCCCCCCCCCCACCTCTAGAGCGATCAGGACAACCCCATGAGAACATACAGCATCGGGGATGTGCATGCTAACTAGATCCATCGACCAACTCATTCCGATCCCCACTAGCAGCCATTTGTCTATTCTTAAAATTCCAAGATCAAATTAGTACAGATTTTTTTTTGGTCTATACATGCAAGCCAACGGAAGAACAACTATAAATAGACAGAGCGCACATGTTGCGCGCCTAGATATATATAATAATGTTTGATAAGAATTTTCATCGCTAACATCTTATTTCTGCTCCTCCAACATTAGTGATCGATCGATGTTGGTGAGTAATTAAAGGCATAATTTTGGGGGGCATTCATTTATTTATTTGTCTTGATCAGTATGTCGATCTTTGAGCAAAGAGAAAGATGATGATTTCTTGAGAACAAATTGAGATTTTTGCAATGGGAATATGCATGTTGTGTGGATTTTGTGACATTGTCGGCCCTGTTTTATATATATGAAATTGATGCATGGGTGGGCAAAGATACAGAGGGCGGGCACGGAACTTGCCGACAACTCGTAACAGCTAGCAGCGGATCATATATTTGTGAACTCAGCGGATCGTAAACTTTATCGGATGTCTAAAATTTAAGAAAAAAATGATTAACAATTTGGCAACTATAACAACCGATGATAATCACAGCGACGTAAATACCATACTGATCACCACCCAAAAAGAATATGATTATCAATGCCACGAGACTTGTGTTTTGTTATGAAGAATTAAATTAAAAGACTTATTTAATTTTAGACCCATGTAATCCACCCCATATTAAGAATAAGCGTCCCCAATACAACTATACTTTACTAATTATAAGCCACCACATTCTTTTAACACTTACTAAAAAGCTCATTGAGTTAAAAATTGTCAAAAAATAGATATCCAGACGAATATTCATTTCTCTCTCCCCCCCCCATTAAGTTTTTGTTTCCCATTTTACTCTCTCTCTCTCTCTGTGTGTGTGTGTGTGCGCGCGTTTTTTTTTTAATCGGCCGTGTTCTTCCGCCTCAAATGGCACATGATCAAGCATGTTAATTGATGGCCACATTCCATTTCTGATCAATGGCCGATTGAAAATTACTATGATTTTACCAGTAGGTCAGGGATTATTAATTCAATGAGTCAAATGGGTGGGGGGTGGGGGGGGGGAATGAAAAAGGGAAATCAGTTCGGCCTTAATCTGATCCACTTATCTAAATCTTTTCATGCCAGCGGATCTTCATCTTCTTCTTGCGCAATCGTACGTACGTAAATTACGCCTAAGAGAATATTATTATTAACGGTGACTTCATGCTATAGTCGTCGCTAATAAATTATTATTAGTGACGACTAATACATAATCATCGCTAATAAGTCATTATTAACGATGACTCGAACACAGTCGGCACTAATATGCTATTTTTGGTTTTCAGTGACCAGTACAGCCATCGCGATTACTCATTAGCAATGGCTACAGGTGTCGTTATTACTCATTAGCGATGGCTGCTATGGTCATTAGCGACGGTTACAGCTGTCCCTAATGCTTGAATGCGATCTCCTCTTCCATCCTCAAACTCCTTTCCTTGCCCTCGGTCACACAGATGTTGCGCCAACTGATTACGGCATGAGGGTGATAGAAGTTGGGGGTGGGAGGGAGAATAAGTATCTCATTGTTTTTATCATGGATATTATCATCTTTTTAAAATACAGTTTAAGATAATCATAGTTGAGTTCACATGTAATAACGGAAATTTACAACAACCAGTTCTAATAAATTTTCAAGAACGATGTTTCTGTCATTTTACTTCTATTATTAGTTTATATGCGAAAAACCCTAATTTAAAAGTGCGATGAAATTTTTTTATCGTATCTTTACATAGAAACATCACTCTATTCCATTAAAAGCCTTTTGCAAATTATTATTAACCGTAATGATTTAGGATATGCGGTCAGCAAAAAATGAAACACCATGGATCTATCCTAACTAGCTAGAAGCTCACATGCCGAAGTCCAGAAGTGCGTTGCACAAATGTGAGGGTAATTAAATAATAAAGAACTAAACTGAATATCTTAAGATTTTGAGTCGGATAAATGACTCAACACAATCAACTCTAATATATAGACAATTTTATTAATATTCTGAATAAAACTCAGTTTGGTTTGACATACGGGGCATACAGAGAGGCCATTTAATTAGTATCCAAAACACAAGGGGTCATCTAATTCGATCGTTCATCTAACTTATGCTCCCCCCCCCCCAATTCAAGGGTAGAGCACAATGATGTCCCGCAGGCCCAACCCTGGAGTACTTATCTTGTATTCACTGAAACCTGCGCGGTTGAATAGTTCCACCCACTCCTTCTCACTCCGTTCTTTGCCGCCGTGGGTGAGTACCATCATCCACAGGTCGAAGAAATATTGGGTCTCCCTTAACTCGTGGCATTGGAGGTCTTCTCTCACCACCATGTCTATGATGATCACCTTCCCGCCTTCCTCCTTGGGAGGGATGGCTTCCTTGCATAGCTTCAACAGCTTCACGCAGTGCTCGTCGCTCCAGTCATGAAGTATCCACTGCCATCAATATAATTGATCACCATCGATCAAAAGCATGCATGTGATGATGATTAGCCAATTAATGTCGTCAGTCACAAAACGTTTGCATGTTGGAGAAGGTTGATGATGAGTTCCGTGTCTTATCTATCTATCTTACTTTCAGCAGAACAGCATTAAGGCTTCAACCTGAACCAAACTAAACCAAACTAGTTTGAAATCAAACCAAGCCAAACCGAATTAATTCGGTTTGGTTCGGTTTGGTTCGATTTGAACCATATTCATCTCCCATTTTATAAATTAGATTGGATTCAAACAACATTAGAGAAAGATAGGGTAAAAGAATTTCTACCAAATAAAGTAAATATAAAAAAAATAACATATAAAGTTGTAACTTGTAAGAACAAGCTCCCTAATATTTTCACATAAGAAATTAAGAAGTTCGGTTACAGTGAAATAGAAGGTGATTTGAAACCTATTTCATAAAGTTGGAAACCCCATTAGAATAGTGAGAATTGGACTTTTTAAATTCGTATTTATAATTACATATACATTTATATTAATTTGATAAAAATATTCTTAAATTCGGGTTATTCGGTTCGGTTTGATTTTGTTCGATTTCTTGAACTTCAAAATCAAACCAAACCAAATTTTTTAATACGGTTCGGTTTGAATCCAAATCAAAATTTTTTAAATTTCAACCCAAACCAAATCGAACCAAATCGTTCGGTTCGATTTGATTTTCGGGTTGAACCCGAATAATGCTCACCCCTACTGGAAGATGTGATTCCATATGTGGGCTTGCGCCTAAAGTGATGAGCCATGAATTCCCTCAACGTGATCCATCTCTCTCTCTCTCCCTCCCTCCCTCCGTGTGTTGTGTATCTATCTACCACTGCCTGTGTGCTTTTGGGGACTCCCCTCTATGTGTGTGTGCGTGCGTGTGTGTGTGCGCTTGACTGGAATGGGAATGGGGTCACCTTATAGAATTTCTGTACCCACCATCTAATTTGGAAACTTTTTCCCTATGATATGGTTGGATATTGTTGTGTGCGTGAGAGAGAGAGAGATGGGGAGAGTGATGTGAGAGAGAGAGAGAGAGAGAGAGAGAGAGAGAGAGAGAGAGAGAAAAGAGAGGGAACATGTAGTCATAGGCAAAAAAATCAGAAGGGAGAAACAAATGTGATATTTGAGCGGTTATTATTATCAAAATAATCTAATACCTATTAAATAATAATGGATTAAAATTAAGTTTACTCACCTTGTTACTATCCCGTTAACCTCCCCATATCAAAGTAATAAAGAGTGAATTAACTCTAGACTAAGTTAATTGAGTTGACTTATTCACATTTTCGACTAACCCTCTGCCAAAGAGGGGGGCTTAAACTTTTCATTACTCTGCATGCATTTTATGTCTGGAGACGACCTAGCTAGTCAGTCCCATCTTGTTCTCTACCAACTCCAATAGCCTGCAGTAACCCTACTACTCATGTCTAGACATCGTGTCTTAAGATTACGTTTGACAATCATATGGTCAAGGCACTTTTGAAAAAAATTCTGCAGCTGTACTAATGGACAGTGTGTTGGTGATTTTTTAATCATTTAAAATCTAAAGAATCTACTATGAGATAATTTTCATGGATTAAGAGAACTGAGCACTTTGTGTCCGGTTCTCTTTCCTCCTCAAAATTTTTTTTACACGGAAACTTAGAATCTCTTTATCTATTTAAAAAAAAAATAAAGATTATCAGATACTTTTATCTCAAAAACAACGGTTGAACTGGTTACCAACCGTAATTTGCTTCTAGATTTTTTGCCTCCCAGATCTCCTGACCTGTTTGATTGGTCCTCTCAGGTGGTTCCACTTGCATGGTTGATCACCGCATGTCACAGTCTCGCCGTAACAACAGAGATTTCCAGGATTGCGAGATTTTCAACATGGTTGCGGACGCCTATGTATGAACACGTACAAGATTAGCCACAGGGGTCTCGTGTCACTACGCATATATAATGCACGCATGTCTCTATCCGGGAGCATATGCCATCTGGTGCATCTTCATCCGTTTATGTATCGTCATCGTCACATGTACAGCTGGTAAGGATCGATGTTAAAAGCTGCTAGCTGCAAGTGGCTGAATGAAGAACACTCGTTATATATATATAGGAGGGTCGACTAGGCTTCGCTTCCATTATTGTCCACTGTTGTAGTTAGTGAGGGCTATATATATATATATATATATATATATATATATATATATATATATATATATATATATATATATATATATATATATATATATATATATATATATATATATATATATATATATATATATATATATATATATATATATATAATATCAGATTTGTTAATTATTAATTCGGGGCTCTGACATATATGAGTCATCATTGATGTCACTTCTCTTAATTGCTGTATGGGTGTGGTGCATGTCTTTATCTTTCTGTAGTACTTAATCTGTCGAAGGGGATATATAATGATCGAGTGTGACATTAATTAATCTTCTTGACCGAAATAAACGTACGTACTCCACTTTTATTAATTAAATGCTTTAAATTAAATACCCACAAAATAACAAGATCATAGTTATATGAAGGGCTGAGATACATTAGATTCACAATCTCGGACCTTAATTATTTGTAGCTAGGCCGCCTCCATCTAGGGTTACCCCCCCCCAGTGTACGTGGAGACCATCTACGTACAATTACCCCTCCAGTGACCGTTGAGACGGCCGATCGAGGAAAGAGGGTACCACCACCACCGGTCCACCGCCCGCTCATGTCAGGAGTTTGGCAACGCGTATATATGGTACCACTCCACCCGGAATAAAAATCAGAATCATATATATAAATCAACGTACATATGTTTACTACAATTGATTTATTCGTGACGAAAGTGGGTCGTTCATTTCTAGCTAGGAACAATTAAATAAGGACCCCTTAAATTCCGAGTCCACGTGCTCACTGGCCAATTTAATTGAGCTGCTGGGTGGGTGGGTGGGTGGGTGGGGTGTCCTCATGCTGTAGCAGCAAGCACCTCCCCCAACATTTTATTTTATTTTTTTAAACCTCGAGGCCTGCCCAAAACAGGGAATACACCGTGGGATCAAGCTGGTGCCTGGTGGGGGGGGGGGGGGTGGGGTGGGGGTGGCATCTTTTTTTGTTTAGCGTGACGACAACTTTGGTCTTTATCGGGTGTTTTGTATTTTCTGCGTTGGCATCCATAATCGATAAATTGATGCGGTGCCTCTGTTTCGGAGTTTTGATAGTTTCATGTATAGTTATCTGAACACACCCTCCGCAGCTGACGTCGTCTCTGTACAGTGAAGAAACTGCAGCTGCAAGGATACAGTCACATCAAGAAAAGGTGAAATTTTTGACAAAAATAATCAGTCAAAAATTTATCAAAAAAATACTTTATGATATATTTTTCGACGGAATATGTACGTGGGATATTCTTTTGTCAGAAGTTTTCGATAGAGAAATTTTTCGTCGGAAGTTAGTAAGTAATTTTTAACAAATATATAATCGACGAAATATGGTATCAGAGTTCATAATTATGATCTCGACTCAAATTACACGTAAGGAAACATGTTAGAATAATCTCTTATTGAAAAAGGACTAAAATATAATATATTTATATTAATGAAACACGCAGATATTTGTAATAGGAAAGAATCTACTCCCGTCAACTTTTGTGTCTGCGAGGGGTGTTCAAATTAAAGTTATTTTTTCTAATTACCCATCTCCTAAAAGATCATGCAAAAACAAAAAAAAATAACAGTGTACATTGAACCTCTCCACTGTGATCAGGTCCCCTTAAACAAGTGCACAGTGAGCAGGATCCACCTTTAAATTATGTTGTTCAGATCATTTTTAAGTTCCATTGTCAAGCTTATTAATTACCAACGATTCGACGATGCAACTTGTCTCACCCTCTCCCTCCTCTCCAACTCATTCACCAAATAATTAATTAATCACCGTATGTTGTTCAAATAATTGCCGAGGTACCCAAATTTTCTCGTGGATGAGCTGCCGCTGTTAGCTTTCTTGTGTGCGACACATGCATGCGGTGGGAAAGATGAGCCAAAACAGTGGGGGCTACCTTAACATAAAGTATCCTCCGTTGAATCAATATCTGGGGTGTTACTCGTGTGCACAAATCTTTGCGAAGGGTGTGACTTCAAAAATAAAATTATAACGATTTTTTTATCTATTTTTTTCATGCATGGACAGTCAAAATTAAATAAGATGGACAGAGAACTACACATATATCTCGTTAACGAAGAATGGGGTAGTTCAGAGGATACGGTCACATCAAGAAAAAGTGAAATTCTTGATGGAAATAATCCATCAAAAATCTATCGAAAAAACACTTTATGATGGCTTTTTAGACGGAATATGTCTGTCGGATATTCTTTGTCAGAAGTTTTTGATAGAGGACTTTTTCGTCGGAAGTCCGTCGATAATTTCCGACAGAGATATAGTCGACGAAAATTCTTTCGGTAATTATTGTCGGATTAGGGAACCTAATATTTTCAAAGGACATTGCAGTCCGTCAAAAATTTTGTCGAAAATTATTCTGATGGATATTAATTATTCCGTTGAAAATACCGTCTAGAAATGGTGACAGGGAGATGGAGACTAAGAGAGGGAGAGGGAGAGAAATTGATGTTAAGGTCATGAGGCCCCAAATTCTGGCGACTAATCAACAATTTTCCCCTATGGGGGATATAATTAACGCCGTGACCTTTATGGTACGGCGGGTCTCTAGTCCCGACTCGATATCTCCAATCGTCTGGTTAGTCGGACGGAACACATCCCGGGTCTCGGACCACTCTAATATCAGAACCCGAATAAAGCGTCACTGGATTCGATGACTGACACGTCCACGCACTAAATAAACGAAATAAATAAACTCGTACTCTAAATAAATAAACACGATCCCAGAGTACGTCCGACAATTGTCTACGAAAACGCCAACGGTGCCAGGCGAACACCAAACTGGAACATTTCATGAACCACTCGGCGAGATGTAATGGCAGATCAAGAAATAAGAGTTAATGGGGTGTTTGGTTACGTTTTTTTTCTATTTTTTCTCTCTCAAATTTAAAAATAAGAATACATATCTCACTAACCACGTTTGACAGTTACTTCCTCATTTTTAGAAGAGAATTCTACTCTACTAAAATCTCTTTATAAAAAAAAGACTACAAAAACAAACTGGAAAAGCAGGGAGCTGAGACTTCTTTTAGTAGCAGTTAATTCTATATATGCTCGGGTGAAGACAATTAGTTGAGAATTCTCTAAATAAAACAGCTTCAGCGAAAGAAAATCCAATTGCAAACATGAAGGAAAGCGCGCAGTTGCTCATGACTTAATTTGATTGGGCTTTCCACTAAACTAACCTTACTGATGGTTCCAGTACCCTTGTACATCGCAAATCTTCTCCGTAGAAGATGAGTTGGACGATATATTTTTTATTATTATTTAAAATAGATATATAATATATATTAAAATACTTTTATATTAAAAATAAGTTAAAATAAAATCTATACTATATACTATACAAAATTATCTAATTTTTTCATTCAGTTATGGATCTCCTCCAGTTTAGTTTGATTTTTTTTCTCCAGATCAGTTATAGATCCCTTCCGATTCAAATTTCAATGACTTCATTTTTTCTCTTCTCCGCACCCACCAATTAGTTCGTTCTCTGATTTCATCTTTTTTTTCCCTATTTTGAGGAACATGGGATGGATGCGACAGGGCGATCGAAGATGGGGATGTTGGCCAAGCTTCCAGGTGCATGTTAGACGCTAACGAAAGTTGTATGGTTTCGGGCATTCATTCGTAGATGATGGAAGTCAACTGGGAATGGGGATGTTTCTCATGTTTAGGATGATAATGATTGTATTATTTTTAGAAAACCATGATTGTTAATTATGCATGTGTTTAGTTGTTAGTTTGAGATGAATATCTTATTTTAAAAATCATTGTTCATGCCACTGTGTTATGTCATCCACTATATTGATTTTTATTTGTCACATTAGAGATTAATTTTTCATCCTCCAGTGTATCCAATTTATAGTTGTCTAGGATCGAATATATAATCAACATCATACCTTTGTTTGGAGATTATAATGAAGATAAAAAATAAATTTATACTTTTATTTTAATTCTCAATATAATTTTTAGAAACAATCTATACTATATATACAATACAAGAATTATCTGATTTTTTTTCATCTGATTCAATTATGGGTCTATTCCGGTTCAAATTTTAGTGACTCTTATTTTTGCTCTTCCACACACCCTCCAACCTGTTCATTTTTCTTCTCTTACTGGGCCTATCCTAAACTCAATGTCACCCTAAACTCAAATGTCACGTTTCCCCTTCCCCATCGTAAAAACCCCGACTCGGTATTTTCCCGTGTTTCCTCTTCCCCTTCGTAGGAACCTTAATCGTACCTCTAATTTTCATTTGTTTCCAAGGTGAAGAACCCAATTCTATGGTCATTGGAGTTGTTTTTTTTGTGTTTTTTATGATTTTTAAAATTTTTCTTGTTTTTGATGAATTTGGATGATGTTTGTAGTTCTCGGAGATGAAGGGCGAATTGTTGTTGTTCTTAGAGGATTTAGTGCATTTTGTGTTATCATCTGTTTTAAATATAGATAAAGATAACCATAGTTAATTTCACTTATAATAACAGAAATGTACAGCAACCAGTTTTAATAAGTTTCCAAGAACGATGTTTCTGTCATTTTACTTCTATTATTAGCTTATATGCGAAAAACCCTAATTTCAAAGAGCGATGAAATTTTTTATCGTATCATTACATAGAAACGTCACTCTATTCCATTAAAAGCTTTTTGCAAATTATTATTAACCCTAATGATTCAGGATATGCGGTCCGCAAAAAATGAAATACCATGGATCTATCCTAACTAGAAGCTCAAATGCCGAAGTCCAGAAGTGCATTGCACAAATATGAGGGTAAATAAATAATAAAGAACTAAACTCAATATCTTGAGATTTTGAGTCGGATAAATGACTAAACACAATCGACTCTAATATATAGAAAATTTTATTATAATATTCTGAGTAAAACTCAGTTTGTTTTGACATATGAGGCATACAGACACGCGACTGTATATACTCTGCAATAATAATGGATGCCAAGACAGGACAGGGAGGCCATTTAATTAGTATCCAAAACCCAAGGTGTCATCTAATCCGTTCATCTAACTTATGCCCACCCCCCGCCCAATTCAAGGGTAGAGCACAATGATGTCCCGCAATCCCAACCCTGGAGTACTTATCTTGTATTCACTGAAACCTGCGCGGTTAAATAGTTCCACCCACTCCTTCTCACTCCGTTCTTTGCCGCCGTGGGTGAGTACCATCATCAACATGTCGAAGAAATATTGGGTCTCCCTTATTAACTTGTGGCATTGGAGGTCTTCTCTCACCACCATGTCTATGATGATCACCTTCCCGCCTTCCTCCTTGGGAGGGATGGCTTCCTTGCATAGCTTCAACAGCTTCACGCAGTGCTCGTCGCTCCAGTCATGAAGTATCCACTGCCATCAATATAATTGATCACCATCGATCAAAAGCATGCATGTGATAATGATTAGCCAATTAATGTCGTCAGTCACAAAACGTTTGCATGTTGGAGAAGGTTGATGATGAGTTCCGTGTCTTATCTATCTATCTTACCTTCAGCAGAACAGCATCAGCCGGTGGTACATACTCGAACATGTCACCTGCCACGAACTCCACCGCGCTGGACTTTGGTGCGGTGGCCACGACGTGCGGCCGCTCCAGCACGGTGCACTGCAGTTGTGGGAAGGCCTTGACGAGCGTCATGGCTGTAGCTCCATTCCCACCACCGATGTCCACCAGGGACTTTAGGACCTGGAAAATCTCGCCGTGCTCTTTGACGACAGTATCCATGATCAAGTGGCTGTCACTGGCCATAGCTTCGTTGAAGCTGCTGTCCATCTCTGGCACCCGGCTCACCATATCCCAGACGCCCGTGCCATTCAAGTGATGGAATGGCGTAGGTGAGTCCACGCGAAACCATGCACTTAGTGACTGCTGCCATGGTGTCAGGAGCATCGGGTCGAGCATTGCACGGAGGAAGGGTGAGATGGTGTGGGGTTCGGTTGAGATGAGATGCTGGGAGTAGGTGGTGAGAAGATATGCCTCTTCTCCCTCGTCGCCGCCCGTAGTACTGCTAGTCTGCATACTGAAGAAACCAGAATGGGTTAGCAGACGCATGAGTCGACGAAGATATGCCGCCTTGTTGGGCAGGATCCCCAAAGCTGACACCAGCTGGGAGAGTGTGACGGGCTTGCCGCCATGCTGATGGATGGCCTCCGGTATGCGCAGCTCCACGGCGCACTTGAGAGACATGGAGTTTATGAACTGGAAGATGTGGTTCCATATGTGGGCTTGCGCCTGAAGTGATGAGCCATGAACTCCCTCAACGTGATCCATCTCTCTCTCTCTCTCTCCCTCCCTCCCTCCGTGTGTGTTGTGTATCTATCTACCGCTGCCTGTGTGCTTTTGGGGGAATCCTCTCTCTGTGTGTGCGCGCTTGTCTGGGATGGGAATGGGATCACTTTATAGAATTTCAGTACCTACTATCTACTTTGGAAACTTACCAGTCAAACGGAAGTCGAAGTTCGCTTGTAGTTGAAGTTGGAACGTCGAAACTTCACGTGGCACATCAGACGCAGCAGTATTCCTGTCGGACAAGCGTGACAAGTGACAACCGGTCTGTCGGGATGCAACAAAATCTTATCCAAAGGTAGGCATGCGCCGTGTCCTCTTTTCCAATCTCTTCTGCTCCAATGCACGTCTCAAATCCGTCGACATTGCGTGACGCCTGCCCTCCTCTCTGACTCCTCTGTTGTCACAAATCTCTAGACCCATTCGGGTAGAAATAAATTTTACAATTCATAATTTTAATAATAAAAATAATAAACTATATAAAAATAAATTTAAAAAAGTTGATTAACTCCCTTATTCTTTTACAGAAGTTGAATCAAAATATAAATATGACATATCCGTCAATATTCATTTTAAATTTATTAATTTTTATTTTAAAATATTTTCATAGATTCTATAAAAGACATATATCTTCAAAATAATAAAACTTTTGATAAAAATATCATTAATATTATTAATTAAAATTTAAAGTGACAAAAATGACCTTGAGTACGTTACCATTTACAATTTACTAATCACTAATTATTTTAAACTTTTTATTTTATAAATATTTTTTAAATAAATTCTATAAAAATTATTATTATTAACACTAATTAAAATTTTAAAGTGACAAGAGACTTTAAGTTCAATAATTTATAATTTACCCATCACTGTTCACTTTAAACTCATTTATAGTTTTTAATTATTTGAAATATTCTTAATAGATTCTATAAATAAATATTCACTCAAAAAAAAAAAATTTCATCAAAAAATTCATTAATAATATTATTTAAAATTTTAAATTGACAAAAGAGTTTAGTAGGTTCGTTTACAATTTACCCGTCGCCACTTAAAATTTTCATTACTCTGCATTGTGTTTGGAGACGGCCTAGCTAGTCAGTCCCATCTTGTTCTCCACCAACCCCAATAGCAGGCAGTAACCCTACAAGCTTCACTTTGATATATGGTTAAACCTGGGTTAGTCATCATTTAATCCATGATTAACTCTTTTTGAAGTCCAAATTATTTTGATACTTAAATCTGGACTAAATCTGGAGGATGAGTATTAAACCCGGAGTAACCCTGGACTTCGAAATCTACCTCCAGAGGTGAGTTTAGGTGAGTTAACCCAACAATCAATACTCAATAAATTCACATTTTCTCTCTCTCACACCCATAATTAATACTCTCTCTCTCTAAAAATAATAATAATTAATAAATATAATAGTATAATAATAAAACAATTATAATATTGATAAAAATCATAAAAAATAATTAATAAATATAATATTATAATAATAAAATAATTCTAAAATGATAAAAATTCATAAAAATGATAACTAATGAAGGTAGCATGGAGAGAGAAAGAGTGACGTGAGAGAGTGGGGAGGGGAGAGAGCATGAGAGAGATATGTAAAATTACAAAATGAGATATAAATATGATATTTTACTTATAAATATTATTAGGTTAACCCATTACCTATCAAATCACAATAGATTGAAACTAAATTAGTCCGCCTACTTACTTCTGAGTTAATACTCTTACTATCGAATCAAAAATAGACTAATCCTAAATTAATCTAAGTAACTTAACTTAACCCCCTGAGAAAGTGAGGGAATTGACATTTTCGACTAACCCTCTGTCAAACGGACTGTACGAGGGAATTGACAATCTGATATATTATCGAGCTGTCCAGATCAGTTGATATCTCATCCATCAACAACGCCTTTGCTGGTCCACCAAGCATCTTACCTGCAATCGAAGAAACACGAGCGTTAGTGGATGCAGCTACATGTTCTAAAGAGAATACTGGAACTGCTTCTCTCGTTGAATCATTGACATTTCTTGTTTGTGCTGGCCACCATACCTGTTATGACACGCTTCTTCTGTCCTCCAAAGATACCCCTAATCATAGCATCTCCTAACATTGTATCAGCACAAATTTTTAGACCCAACATCTGAAGAAGAACCAAGAAGAAGCAGATTAACGTTACTGAAAAGGATTTGATCGGAAACTAACTACACACCAATGAGATATTTTTTTTTTATAAAAGACGTACCTTTAAGATGTAGTACGTGACCACACTCTCTTACCCCTCCATAGAAACAACCTGCAGAATTAATACACCACAACGAGGAAAAGAAAAATTAGATGCTTCAGCGTAAGTTAGAAACAACTTTTTTTTTCTTTGAAAATCTTGAGCTGCCCTGTTGCTGTATATGGTAGATTGTTTATGCCCTTACCTTCATTTAGACATGGATGTTAGGGTCTGGCTTGATGTTGACTTCCTTCTCTCTTCTTGACAGCTCGGTCAACATCTCGATAGTTAGGTGCAAAATAGGCGAGGGTAAGCATATGTAAGTAGGCAGCAAATCAAACACTCTGAGAGAAATACGAATAGTACGTATCCTTCGACCTACCATAACAGGTGCCAACTCCCTGGCATCTCGCGAAGAAAGCCAAGGTTCCTGTCACAATCATTTCCCCGATGTGGACATCATGCTGGCTGATGTAGGCAGCGGTCCTCTGCGGAACAAAACTCGTTCATTCTATGGCCATGGTAGGTTACGTTCCCCGCGACTTGATGGTTTAAGACAAGAAGAAATTTACTACATTTGTTAGGGGAGTTCTTCGTCGACGTGCTACGCGAAGAATTAATGACCAAGGTTCTTCGTCAAAGGGATTAAAATCACAAAAGCCTTTATCTTGAGTGCCTCATTGAGCCTTCCTGTCAGAGTCAGCAACAGGGTCATATCCGTCTGAAATCCGTATGAAAATCTGTCACAAAACATCTTTATAACGGATTTCAGACGGAGTCGGCCGTCACATATTCTTGGTCACAAATTTCGAACAGTTTAATAATCCGTCACAAATTCCGTGTGAAATTTCACACGGAATACGGAATATTTTCTGTGCGAAGTATCGTCTAAAATTCCGTGTGTAATTACATATTTCAGACAGTATTTCAGACGGAAATTAATCCGTCATAAATTTCCGTCTGTAATCGCGCTTTTTCTTGTAGCGATAACATGTGCCAACTCCCTGGCATCTCGCGGAGAAAGCCAAGGTTTCTGTCACAGTCATTTCCCCGATGTGGACATCATGCTGGCTGATGTAGGCATCGGTCCTCTGTGGAACAAACTCGTTCATTCCATGGCCATCGTAGGTTACATTCCCCGCGACTTGATGGTTTAAGACAAGAAGAAGAAATTTGCTACACTTGTTAGGGGAGTTCTTCGTCGACGTGCTACGTGAAGAATTAATGACCACGGTTCTTCATCAAAGGGATTAAAATCACAAAAGCCTTTACCTTGAGTGCCTCATTGAGCCTTCCTGCCAGAGCCAGCAACAAGGTCATCTTCTCAGATCCTGGTGGTCCAAGAAGCAGAGTCATCCTGCAAAGCATACGATTGTAAGAGACCCAACAAGATCAAAATTTGGCAACACAACACCCACGGTTAGAAATTAGTATCTTCAAATTTGATCTTGCTCTCTGTACCTGCAAGGTTTGATTATTTCGTTGATATCGTGAAGGATCGAGATCGGCTTCTTTCCGCTTGGCATCAGATGGAGCGCACTCAAGATCCCCTGATGGAGAGAGTCGAAACAAGCCTAAGCAAATTCTTATAAGTTCATGAACAAGGTACCCTCGGTTGTGTCGTAGGATTCTATCTGAAAAGGGGAGACGAATCAAGAGAAGAGCAGAGAGTGGGAGAAGGAAAACCATATCGGTGCTTTGTTGGAGAAGAAGTTGAGGAAGGTGGGCACTCCACCGTTTCCGACGTATGCTTCTGCCTTGATGTTCAGATGCTCGAATCGGACCTCGATCGTGGGGTTATCGATCCCGACGCTGGCAACGAATGATGACAAATTAAGCGAATTAGAACGGCTCAGGAAACAATCAGAGGTCTGATCGATCGCCATGGAACTGATCTGTGATAAAGATTTAGGTGTGGGCTGTGGGGGGAAGGGAAGGGAAGGTGGGGAGGGTGTGTCTAAACTATTCACCGCTCCATCCATTTGCGGAGCTTGAGGAGAAATTTCTCGTTATCCTCCTCAGCGTTCTTGACCAACTTCTCCGGTAGGTTCTGCCTCTCCTGGAAGCCCAGGCTTTGGATGTCCACCTCTTGGATCTCGCCGGCGACGTTGGTGAGGATTCCCTTCCTCAGCCGGTCGTAGGTGGGCAGTTTCTTGAGGACCTGAAAAAGGCCTGGCGAGGGAGGTGAGAGGAGGTGGAGGGGTGGAGGAGAAGATGGCTTGAAGAGGAGTCCGTGTTCGAGAACGAGGGAGGGGTGGTTACATTTGCACGAGAGCTCGATCGTGGCGCGCGGCAAAACTCTTTTAGGGCATTTTTAATGGAGTAGTATTTTTTATAATTATTTTGAGGTAATTTTAAAATGCCTCTGTATAGGATTTTAAGTAAAGAACAAAATTAAAATATTTTAGAGACAATGTTAAAAATGAAATACCTGTATTTATGATAATTTAGAGATAATTTTACTAAATATCTTTAAATGAATTGTCCCTATATCTATAATTTTTTGTAGTGATAACATGCAGTAACCCTACTACCGTCTTGACATAGTGTCTTAATTTGCTTCTGGATTTTTGGCCTTCCTACCGTCTTGACATCGTGTGTAATACATTGGATTCTTATCGGATCTTTCGGATCCTTATCGGAGTGCTTTTGGATCGCTTTTGTAGGTCCTGAGTTGAGTTTTAAGATTCACGTGAGTTTTTCTCTCGTACAAGTTACGGAACTCCGTGGTGAGTTTATTTCTCAGTTCGTCGACTTCAGGACACTACAGTTACGATGTACTCTTTGAGAAGATCGTTTTGACTATTTTTACATATTTTTCTAAATTAGTCCATTTTTGGGTCAAAAATAGAATTTTTGAAAATTAGAAAAATTTCCTAATTTCTTTTCTTTTTATTCTTCTTCCTCTCTCTTCCCTTCTCATTCGCCGCCGCGACCCTCTCTCTCTCCCATTTTCTCTCTTCTCTCGCCCTCTGCTCCGGCTACAGACGGAGGAGTCACGGGCAGGTTGTGGAGATGCCGTGCGAGTGGCCCGGAGCGCAATGGGGCGAGGATCAGACCGTTTCTGGCGCGATCCCGAACGGTGGATTCAAAGCCGACGGTCGAGCTCGCGATGCGGTTTTCGACGTGGTTTATTCACCTCGGTGCACGGAATCTTCGGTGGAGGTAGGGAGACGGATCACCTACTTCTCTTCTGCGTTCCCTCGCTGTTTCATGCCGAACGCCGAGCATACGAGTGGGTTTCTTTCAAGTTCGGGAAGATCTTACTTTTGGGGTGTTAGTTGGATTTGCCGAAAAACAGCGACGGTTTTCGACTAAATTAGCATCATTGAAACCCCCAGCATGTCTGTATTCCATTTCCACTGATTTCGTGTTGATTGGTCGTCATTTGGGGCCGGTACGAGTCCGGGAACCCCGGTGACCCAATTAGGGTCGATTAGTTGGAATCGACTGTTTCTTGCGATTTAGCTGTTGCATGGACCCCTTTCGGCCTGTGGAAGGTCAATCTTGTCGATTAGATTTGTTTCCCCTGCGTTTAGACGCGTATGGAGCGTGTAATGACAGAGATCGGCTATTTCCCCAATTTTTCCGTCGTATCGTGCTAGCGATCGTTTTAGAGACCGCTACAGGTCTCTGGCGGCCCCACGATGGACCACCACACTCCATAGTGTGTCGATTTGTTTTAGGTCGGCTGAGGTTGGCGGCCCAACCTCTGACCGCCATGTGCCTCTCGCGGCCTTATAGTGGTGCGCCAAGCTCAGTCTTATCTCGAAAGTAATGTATGTCGGTTCGAGTCTTAGCGATTGTACGATGAACCGCTATTTTTCTCTAGCGGCGCTTTCTTAGATCGCTATGTGTTTTTGACATTAGTCAACGGGTTAAGTCGGTTTGGGCTAGCGGCCCAAGCTTTGACCGCATTATGTTATAGCGCGCCTTTCCTAGGCCGCTACTGTCGGTTTGATCGGGTCAATATTTTAAGTCGGTTGGCCTTGGCGGCCCAATCTTCAACCGCTTCTTCGTTGTAGCGCGCATTCCTTAGACCGCTACAGTCCGTTTGTCTTAGGTCAATGTTTTAGGGCGTTTAGTGTGGCGGTTCATTCTTAGACCGCCTTAGTCCCTGTGGCGCGTCTTTATTAGACCGCTTGGTGGTTTAACTGGGTAGGTCGGTTCGAGGGTTGACTGGGTGTAGCGGCCATATCTTTGACCGCCACAGTCACCTCGCGGCCCAGTGTAAGACCGCCAGAGTCTTTGCCTCTGTGTGTGTAGCGGCTTCTTCCTTGACCGCTTGTGTTGCTTAGCACCTGAGTGATGTGCCGTTTACGTCCCAGAGGATGGTTTACCGGTATTCTGATTTCCGATTGTCTTGGCTTGACCTTATGGTTTGCCCTTTGACCCGTGGATGTCTGTTGACTTCGTATGAGGGCTATGACCATATTATAAGGTAGCCAAAGGTGCTTGTGCGTGAGGCCATGTTCTGTGAGTCATTTTTAGGTTCCGGTCAACCCGGTGTGACCCAGTGGTTGACACCTGACCTTATGTGTGTCTCGGCTATTCTGGATAGATCGAGACAGTGGTTCTAGACACCTTGAGGTATTGTCCTACCTCGGTTTACGTGTCCTATTGTGTTGAGGGTCTTGGTGATTCCTCAGGTCTCCGTGAGTCGTTTTATGTGGATGTGTCGTTTCCTCTGGCCTAGGATAAGACCGATTGGGGGCTTGTTCCGCCATTACACTACGATGTTGACTCCGAGTCGTGAGACTCAAGGATCGTTGTATTAGCAGGTCTAGTCGTCCTGTCCTGAGTCCGTTGGCAGTCGGTATGCTGCCTTAGTGCTTTGTGGTACGTGTGACAGTGCTTGATTGGCTTGTCTGTACTGTGGCACTCGTGTGTTGAGTTATGGTTTTGATGATTGTTGTGATTGTTAATGACGCGGCGGCAATGTAGAAATGGATCGACGGCAACTCCTGACGGCACAGACGGGAACAGATAACTTGCTACCTCCCGCAGCTCGGCCTCACGCCGGACGGTCTCACACCGGGCGACACTCAGACTCACAAAATGAGAAAGAGGGAAGGGAAGGAAACACAAAGGGGATGGCCCTTACGTGATTGTAATTCTTAAGCTTTCATTCATGTCTTAACCATTACATGAGCCTCCTTTATATAGGAGGAGGCTATAGCAACCACACCCACAATCTTTTACAAATAGTATATATATCCTTAGCCTTATAAAATAAACTCACCTACCTAACTTTTGACTTGGCGGTTTTAACCAAATAAAATACACAAAACACACATGGTTATTGACTATGACTTAGCCTAATAAGACGAAAGTAAAAATACATGTACTAATACATGTATTTTATACACAATACACATGCAATACATAAATACGTGACGTCGAGTCTTCAGGCAGTCGGATCTCCGAGCCAGAAGCTCGGTGCAATGGCGGCGCGGCGTCGACTCCAAGCATTGGACCCGGTAGTGGGCCCGGTTGTGAGCGACGTCACGCGGTTCGGGGAAGAGCGGAGAGGACGCGGAGCGCGCGCGGGCTCCTCTTTTCTTTCTTTTGGTGTTTGTTTGCTGCAACACAGAAATAAGAGAAGAGAGAGAAGGGGCCACCACGGGAGATTGCTCCGGCGGGGCGAGCGGGACAAGTGTGATATAGCAAAATATGGGGTTTAAACGGCCATAGCGGGAAGTGACTCGCCGCGGTCTCGGGGGGACGGGAATGGTGCAAAAATTAAATAACAAGAATTGAAACGGCCATTGGGGAAGTGACTCGCCGCGGCCTCGAGAATATGAGCAGATAATAAGATGACAGAATATAGAGAGAATACAAAGAGCGGGAATTTAAACGGCCATTGGGGAAGTGACTCGCCGCGGCCTCGAGAACACAAACAGATAAGAATATAACGTATAAGAACGTGAATTTAAACGGCCATTGGGGAAGTGACTCGCCGCGGCCTCGAGAACACGAATAGATAAGAATATAACATATAAAAACAGGGATTTAAACGGCCATTGGGGAAGTGACTCGCCGCGGCCTCGAGAATATGAGCAGAATATAACAGAGTATAAAGAGAATATAAGAACGGAAATTTAAACGGCCATTGGGGAAGTGACTCGCCGCGGGCTCGAAAATAAGATGTGATCGCCAGGGGCCGAAAGACCCCAAAATAAGAAAGTGATCGCGCCTACCTCAAGAGCGGGAGATGGCGGGTTGCTTCTTCCTCTCCCTCCGGCCGGCCGACGGAGAGGGCTTTCCTCGGCTACCCTTGCAAAACAACGACAAACAAATGACAAGTGGATTAGAAAGATGGAGGTGTAGTATTCAAATCCTTGCGATAAAAATAACGAAATGATGGCAAGACACACACCTGGTTGGTGTTATCATTTAAACCCCTCTCGGACTCGAGTAGGAGGAAAATGAGATGATGGATGCAAGAAGTATAAAAGAAGAGGCGCCCTTATGAAGGGGGATAGAGGATGTGAGATGATGAATGCAAAAGAACTACGAAGAAAAAAGGGGAAGAAAAGGCTTATTGGATGAGCCGAGGGTGAAATCCAGCGGAGCTCCGGCAGCGTGGGGACGACGTGGAAGCGCGGTGGATGAAGACGACCTTCCTCTCGCGAGCGTGAACACCCGAGAAGCCGGCAGAACCTCCACCTACAAAAGAACCCACGGGTTAGAAAATGACTCCGTAGCCTCTGGGCTCCGGCAGCCTATCGGATCACTTCAAAGCTCTTCCAGAACTGAGGGGGTGGGCCTCTATTTATAGGGCTCCGGAGGGTGGATGCGTCCAGGACCCTGGACACCTCCATCAGGGCCGAAATAATATTTTATTCTATTTTTATTTATTTTTTTTAGAATATTTTTGTGTAGGCGTCCAGGGTCCCGGACGCCTCAAACAGGTCCACCGAAAACCGACGACGACCGCACGCGATTTGGCACAACGCGTGGTTTTGTGAGCGGCGCCCCGTGATTCAGAAATGGGCGCGTCCAGCTTGCTGGACGTCTCCATATTTTGGATTTTTTCACACACGACAAACCGTCGTTCGGTGGCCGGCGCCCGTGAGGGTTTTGATGGAGGCGTCCAGGGGCCTGGACGCCTCCAAAATTATATTATTTTTTTTATTTTCCTTTTGTCTTTTATACCAGGGCTGGCATTTTGATTTTTTTATTTATTTTTTTGGAGGCGTCCAGGGGTCTGGACGCCTCCATTAATATATATATATATATATATATATATATATATATATATATATATATATTATTTATTTTTTTATGCCAACTGGCATTTTACAAACATTTTTTTATTATTATTTTTATGGAGGCGTCCAGGGGCCTGGACGCCTCCATTAATATATATATATATATATATATATATTAGTTTTGGGCCCTGGGAAAAGAAATAAAATAAATTAGAAATATGGGGGCGTCCAGAGGCCTGGATGCCCCCATTAAGACCCACCCGGGTCCTCAATCGGCGGCCGCCCGGCAGTCAACATCTTGGTTCCGGAACCTCTTGATACGTCTGACTGGTGTTGATGCCGTCCGAATGCCGTGACGAGACGATTCCGGATGCCGAAAAAGGCAGAAGAAGACCCGAGAAAAGGAAGCACTCGAGTGATTCAAAATGCGTAAGCCGTTGCGGGGCGTTGTATAGTAATATGAGACTTTCTCAGGAGACGTCAGGAATGGCGTGTCTACAGCTGCCCCGCCTTGGCGTCTGCTTTGCAAGGGAGCGACACGTAGTGGAATGGTATCGAAGTGGAGTGGAGTGAAGTGGGAGCGGACTGATAAGTTGATGCCAAGGTGTGATGAGACACGCTTTTGACGTTACTGTTTGGAATCTTTCCTGGAGTTTCAATGAGGTGACCTTGAAGAAGGTCTTTCAAATATTGACGATTGCTTGGACGGAGATCAAATAAGGGAGGGTGAGATGTGCGCTCAGGCACGAAACAAAAGGAGACCAACTTCTCGGTGTGAAAGTACCTGGGTCATAAACCGGAGGTTTCACCTTTGGGGAGTGGTTACCAGCCGATGTGGAAGTGCTGCGGCCAAGGTGGGTCAAAAAAGGTAATGGAATATCTGAGGGTCTGTCCAAACAAGGGTCTCCTTTGGAAGAGCAGCGTAGGGCTGTCTCAAGGAAACTCAGTATTTCATTCGGAGTGGAATATCTCATATTTGTGGGAATTGGAGCACAACGGCTTTCACAATCGAATCACTTGAATGATCTTCCGCAATAAATCAAAGTCCTATATGAATGCATGCTGGGTTCAAAGAAAAATTTAAAACAAACTAAAATAGAAAATAGCCAAGGATAATATTGTCAACTTGTGAAGAACGGGTCAGGATACCGACCCGGTGAGCTGATACTGGGCTGGGGCCCGTTTATCCGCGTACCAACTCACTGAATGGAACCGTCGTCCCCATTCTATCACAAATTGACGGCCTATCCGTACAACCCAATTTCTTCCGGGATCATCACCGTTTTTGTTGAAGGGGAACTCAGATCCCAGATTCGTTCGGGCCGCACGGTCCTCGGCATGTTCTACTAGCGTACGTATCATATACTACGATGCATGACATGGTGGGACCAACCAATGAAAGGTGGGACAGGAGATAGGACAAAGACGTCCGTTAGTAAAACCTGCACAGGCCAGTAAAGGTTAGCAACATCATAAAGTAGCAGAATCATAGCAGAATCGCACCACAGTTCAAAGGAGATCCAGACAAAATCCTGATAGCGACCGCTGATGTGACATGTTCTGTCCTGTAGCGATCTTCCCTTCCTATAAGAACTCCCCTTAGGCTAGTTCATTCAAATGCACCAAGGTGGGTTTTGGAAGCTCAGGAGAGGAAGGAGAGGAGAATCTAGAGATTTCAGGATGGTAGGAGAGTCTTCCCGCGTTATGAAGAGGAGCAAGCCTAGCAGCGAGATTGGGAGACTTTCCGACCTCGAGGGTCATCTGAGTGGGACGATCATGTCGCATATGGTAAGCTGACTCTTTTCAAATTTCTCCACGTGAACCTTCTTCTTACTTCCTTCATTTCTTCTTCTTTCCTCTTCCAGCCATATCCACTCTTCCCAGGCCCGAGGAAGTTTTCCAAGCTGCCATGGCTTTCAAAGCTGACTTCCAATATCTCCATTGGCATGAGGGCCATACTCTCGAAGTGGCATCTGCAGGGGCTCCTTATTCACGCCAAGCATTACGAGAAGATTCGTATGGACTGGGCGGCTATGGGCGCACTAGTGGAGATCTGGCATCCCCAGACCCACACTTTTATCTTCCCGACCTTCGAGGTGACCATCCTCCTCGAGGAGGTGGAACTTCTGCTCGGATTGAAGAAATTCAAGAGTGATGGGAATGTGAAGGCTATGCGGATGCTGACACGGGGGACTTCTGAAAGCGTCCTTGGAAGCTTCATGCCGCCCGACGCAGCCAGAAAGGTCCGTACTCAAAAGGGGATCGATCTCCAAAAGCTTGCGGAGTGGGTCATGGACGCCCTGAGAGGGTCACCAGACGATGACTATTTGGAGGGAATTATGAAGGGGTTCACCATTTGTCTGGCGGGTGCTCTCTTGTTCCCTTATACCGACAACATGGTGGAGGAAGACCAACTGGGTGCTATCTGCGGGATCTGGCGTGGAAAGAGGGTGGGACACTACGCGTGGGGAGCGGCTCTGCTTGCCCATTTGATTGCTGATCTCTCCCAGACTTCGGAGAAGGAGACGACAGTCAGCGGCTTCGCACCTTTCCTCCAGGTAAACATTTTATTTATGCATTCCCACAGTTAAATATGCAATTATTGTACTAATGATGTATGATGGATGCAGGTGTGGAGCTATTACTATTTCCCGATGGGGAGGGCTAGACATGGGAACAGGAGGGCCGTGCCTCTGGCGCGGCAGTGGAGGCCGGTCGTGGTTGCAGCACCCCACGGCTACCAGCTGGCGTCACTTCGTCAGGAGCTGAGCGAGTATCCCGAGGCCATGGTATGATGCGTATGATTTTTTTTGTGTTTATGCGTGTGACTGAATGGTAACTAATATGATGTATGTATGGTGATGCAGGTGGTGTGGAGGCGCTACCTGGGCATGGGCGACGCTGGCCAGCCTTGGGTTGTAGCGGGTCTTTCTCGTTTCAGGCGGGACATGTGGGTCCATTGTCTGAACGAGATCGAGCCGCTGCGGCTTAGACTGGTCATGAGGACGTTGGGGCTAGCCCAGGAGTGGGTTGATGTAGATGCGCCGGCCCGCATTGGGCGGAAGACCAAGGGGAAGGCAAAGATTGTGGACTGGCGTACGTGCTTCCCAGCACAGTACCAAGACTGGCAGCAGGGCGGGGTCCCAGTGGTGTCCCATGTACAGGACAGCACAGATTACATGAGACGATATCGAGCTACGTACGGGGACCGCCTCTCCTTCGGTGGTATGGCAGGGGTAAGTGTGAAATGAAAATTGTTCACCCTTCTATATGTATATGCATGTGGTACTGACTTATGTGCAATGCAGGATGCTCGTGACAACATGATCGCCGACCTGCGGGCCCAGCTGGCGGACGCCAGGCGACAGTTGGTGGCCATCCGACAGGAGTTGGAGATCCTGTTGAGTCTATGCAATGCATTTTTTTGTGACCTGGATTTTTGATGCTTAGCCTCTGACTGACGTTTGCCCCGTGTTTCAGCGGGCCCACCAGACAACGGCAGCCGGGATGGCTGGTGGAGCGGGTTCCAGTTCGCGGGGCCCTCCTCCGGAGGTTTCTGCCCTCCAGGAGCAGCTGGCGCACGCGGTGGCTCGGGCTGAGGAGGCCGAGCGCGACCGCGAGGCTCGAGTGAGTGTTTGCTTGGCCCCGACCCTTTTCTAGCTGCTTTCCTTCTATCACTGTTCTCTTACGGTGCATGCGTGCTTTGACAGGTGGCCGAGATTCGGGAGGCCCTGGCCCGTGCTGTTCGTGCTGAGCAGGAGCGCGATGCCTGGGTGGCAGAGCGCAATGCCTGGGTGGCAGAGCGTGACGCCCGGATTGCGGAGCTGGAGGAGGAGCGTCGACGGGAGGCTGAGGAGCTCCCTCGTGACGTGCTGGATCTGCGGATCGCCCTCGAGCTGTCGAGGAGGGAGGCGGTGAGAGAGAGAGAGGAGAGGGAGAGGGATAGGGAGACCATGGAGAGAGAGAGGGAGTGGGATAGGGAGACCCTAGAGAGAGAGAGGGAGAGGGATAGGGAGACCATGGAGAAAGAAAGGGAGTACAGGATGGCAGAGCGATATCGAGATTGGGACGAGAGGAGAGCTCTGGTGGCCCAGGTGTCGGAGCTCCGGCTGAGTCTTGGCACGGCGGAGGGGAGACTTCGGGAGAGTGAGGAGCGGTATCAGAGGGCGAAGGAGCGTGGTGCGCGACTTCGTCAGTCCGT
>JAHNEJ010002211.1:0-63820 GCA_022559845.1 Amorphophallus konjac | reverse complement strand
GGGACTAAGAATAGGTCGTCTGGGGTGACTGGGTCGTCAGATTGAACAGTAAATGAGCAAAGGGGGGGGGCAACCCTTAAATAGGAATTAGCTTCTTTGGGGCGTCCAGGCGCCTGGACGCCCCCTTAATTTTTATTTATTTCAAAATTTAAAAATTGTGGGGCGTCCACGCGCCTGGACGCCCCCAAAACAAAAAAAATCTAACAAAATAAAAAATAAAAGTTGGGGCGTCCAGGACCCTGGACGCTCCCAAAACAAAAAAATAAAATAAAAATAAAATAAAAATTAGGGGCGTCCAGGCCCCTGGACGCCCCCATAATAAAAAATTTTCAAACAAAAAAAAAATATAATATATTTATATAAGAATATGTATATAATCCAAACAAAATAAAAAAAATATATATACAAAGAAAAAGGAAAACCATAAAAAAGATAATAATTAAGGGGACGGGGTTCCGAAACATCCATGCCAGATTTTATTCCATCAGAAAAAACAGAGTGAACTACATCAGGGGCTTAGGCGCTTTAGGCCTTAACTTCCCCAGTTCGGTTACATAAGCCCTCCACGGTTCGCATTCTTCCACCACGTGCGCTAAGGCCTTTCCCGCAACACTTGTCTTCCAGGGAGCTTTAATGGCCTTCGCTTCCTTCGCGTCCGCTTCAGTGCCCAACTCCCTTTTCTTCAAAGGAACAATGTCAGTCGGTGGCGGGAACGAATGGCGTGGGATGCCAATCTGGAGGCAGCACCGATGCGCGTTGTAAAGAACAAAATCGGTCGCGCCGATCAGTTGAAGATCAACTTCGGGAGAAGGCCTCATGAGGAGATCAAGCGAAAGCAAACATGTCGGTGCGCAAGTGAAGAAGCCTTGTGTCACGGTGCGGAAGTGAGACCGCCAGTCTTCACGTTTCTTCAGCCACGGAACGCGGTTCACTACAGTACCACCAAAGCCTAACACGTCGGCTATATGGTGAAGCGGGCTTTGTTGGAAGAGCTTCGAAGCGGTTGGCATTCCCTCGCGGTGGTCGAATTTGAAATGCAAATCCAGCCAGCAATTTAAGACAAGTGCACAACCAAATGGAGGCTTACCCAGGCTCGAGGCAGTAAGACCGCTGTAAAGATAGGCGAGGACGGCGGGTCCCACCCTCTTTCCACGCCAGATCCCGCAGATAGCACCCAGTTGGTCTTCCTCCACCATGTTGTCGGTATAAGGGAACAAGAGAGCACCCGCCAGACAAATGGTGAACCCCTTCATGATTCCCTCCAAATAGTCATCGTCTGGTGACCCTCTCAGGGCGTTCATGACCCACTCCGCAAGCTTTTGGAGATCGATCCCCTTCTGAGTACGGACCTTTCTAGCTGCGTCGGGCGGCATGAAGCTTCCAAGGACGCTTTCAGAAGTACCCCGTGTCAGCATCCGCATAGCCTTCACCTTCCCGTCGCTCTTGAATTTCTTCAAACCAAGCAGAAGTTCCACCTCCTCGAGGAGGATGGTCACCTCGAAGGTCGGGAAGACAAAAGTGTGGGTCTGGGGGTGCCAGACCTCCACTAGCGCGCCCATAGCCGCCCAGTCCATACGAATCTTCTCGTAATGCTTGGCGTGAATAAGGAGCCCTTGCAGATGCCACTTCGAGAGTATGGCCCTCATGCCAATGGAGATATTGGAAGTCAGCTTTGAAAGCCATGGCAGCTTGGAAAACTTCCTCGGGCCTGGGAAGAGTGGATATGGCTGGGAGAGGAAGGAAGAAGAAATGAAGGAAGTAAGAAGAAGGTTCACGTACAGAAATTTGAAAAGAGTCGGCTTACCATATGCGACATGATCGTCCCACTCAGATGACCCTCGAGGTCAGAAAGTCGCCTAATCTCGCTGCTAGGCTTGCTCCTCTTCATAACGCGGGAAGACTCTCCTTCCATCCTGAAGATCTCTAGATCATCCTCTCCTTCCTCTCCTGAGCTTCCAAAACCCACCTTGGTGCATTTGAATGAACTAGCCTAAGGGGAGTTCTTATAGGAAGGGAAGGGTGCTACAGGACAAAACATGTCACATCAGTGGTCATTATCAAGATTTTGTCTGGATCTCCTTTAAACTGTGGTGCGATTCTGCTACCTTTTGATGTTGCTAACCTTTGCTGGCCCGTGCAGGTTTTACTAACGGACGTCTTTGTCCTATCTCCTGTCCCACCTTTCATTGGTTGGTCCCACCATGTCATGCATCATAGTATATGATACCTACGCTACTAGAGCATGTCAAGGACCTTGCGGCCCGAACAAATCTGGGATTTGAGTTCCCCTTCAACAAAAACGGTGATGATCCCGGAAGAGTTTGGGTTGTACGGATAGGCCGTCAATCTGTGATAGAATGGGGACGACGGTTCCATTCAGTGAGTTGGTGCGCGGATAAACGGGCCCCAGCCCAGTATCAGCTCACCGGGTCGGTATCCTGACCCGTTCTTCACAAGTTGACAATATTATCCTTGGCTATTTTCTATTTTTGTTTGTTTTAAATTTTTCTTTAAACCCAGCATGCATTCATATAGGACTTTGATTTATTGCGGAAGATCATTCAAGCTATTCGATTGTGAAAGCCGTTGTGTTTCAATTCCTACAAATATGAGATATTCCACTCTGAATGAAATACTGAGTTTCTTTGAGACAGCCCTACGCTGCTCTTCCAAAGGAGACCCTTGTTTGGACAGACCCTCAGATATTCCTTTACATTTTTGACCCACCTTGGACGCAGCACTTCCACATTGGCTGGTAACCGCTCCCCAAAGGTGAAACCTCCGGTTTATGACCCAGGTACTTCCACACCGAGAAGTTGGTCTTCTTTTGTTTCGTGCCTGAGTGCACATCTCACCCTCCCTTATTTGATCTCCGTCCAAGCGATCGTCAATATTTGAAAGACCTCCTTCAAGGTCGCCTCATTGAAACTTCAGGAAAGATTCCAAACAGTAACGTCACAAGCGTGTCTCATCACACCTTGGCATCAACTTATCAGTCCGCTCCCACTTCATTTCAGTCCACTTCGATACCATTCCACTACGTGTCGCTCCCTTGCAAAGCAGACGCCAAGGCGGGGCAGCTGTAGACACGCCATTCTTGACGTCTCATAGAAAGTCTCATATTACTATACGACGCCCCGCGATGGCCTACGCATTTCGAATCGCTCGAGTGCTTCCTTTTCCTGAGTCTTCTTCCGCCCTTTTCGGCATCCGGAATCGTCCCGTCACGGCATTCGGACGGCATCAACACCAGTCGAACGCATCAAGAGGTTCCGGAATCAAGAAGGGGGTCTGCCAGGCGGCCGCCGACGCCTGATCCAAGGACCCGGGTGGGTCTTAATGGGGGCGTCCAGGCCCCTGGACGCCCCCATGATTTTGATTTATTTTATTTTTTTTCTTCAGGGCCCAAAATTAAATAAAAAAATAATAATAATAAAAAAAATAATAAATTAATGGAGGCGTCCAGGCATTTGGACGCCTCCATAAAAAGAAAATGTAAAAAAATATATATATATTGCCAGTTGGCATATAAAAATAAAAAAATTAAAAAAAAAATGTATATATATGGAGGCGTCCAGGCCCCTGGACGCCTCCATAAAAACAAGTACAAAAAAAATATAAAATGCCAGCCTTGGCATAAAAGACAAAAACAATAAAAAATAATAAACTTTTGGAGGCGTCCAGGCCCTTGGACGCCTCCATTAACTCACTCACGGGCGCCGGCCACCGAACGACGGTTTGTCGTGTGTGAAAAAAAGCCAAATTTAGAGACGTCCAGCTGACTGGACGCGCCCATTTCTGAATCACGAGGCGCCGCTCACAAAACCACGCGTTGTGCCAAACCGCGTGCGGCCGTCGTCGGTTTTCGGTGGACCTGTTAGAGGCGTCCGGGACCCTGGACGCCCCCATAAAAGTATTCTAAAAAAATCAATAAAAATAGAATAAAATATTATTTCGGCCCTGATGGAGGTGTCCAGAGTCCTGGACGCCTCCACCTTCCGGAACTCTATAAATAGAGGCCCACCCCCTCAGTTCTAGGGGAGCTAAGCAGTGATCCGATAGGCTGCCGCAGCCCAGAGACTACGGAGTCATTTTTCTAACCCGTGGGTTCTTTTGTAGGTGGAGGTTCTGCCGGCTTCTCGGGTGCTCACGCTCGCGAGAGGAAGGTCGTCTTCATCCACCGCGCTTCCACGTCGTCCCCACGCTGCCGGAGCTCCGCCGGATTTCACCCTCGGCTCATCCAATAAGCCTTTTCTTCCCCTTTTTCTCCATAGTCCTTTACATTCATCATATTGCATCATCTATCCCCCTTCACAAGGGGGCCTCTTCTCTTATACTTCTTACATCCATCATCTCATTTTCCTCCTACTCGAGTCCGAGAGGGGTTTAAAAGATAACACCAACCAGGTGTGTGTCTTGCCATCATTTCGTTATTTTTATCGCAAGGATTCGAATACTACACCTCCATCTTTCTAATCCACTTGTCATTTATTTGTCGTTGTCTTGCAAGGGTACCCGAGGAAAGCCCTCTCCGTCGGCCGGCCGGAAGGAGAGGAAGAAGCAACCCGCCATCTCCCGCTCTTGAGGTAGGCGCGATCACCTTCTTATTTTGGGGTCTTTTGGCCCCTGGCGATCACATCTTATCATCGAGGCCGCGGCGAGTCACTTCCCCAATGGCCGTTTAAATTTCTGTTTCCTATATTCTCTTTATATTTTGTTATATATTCTGCTTATATCATCGAGGCCGCGGCGAGTCACTTCCCCAATGGCCGTTTAATTTTCTATTCCTATAAATCTCTTTATGCTTTGTTATATTCTGCTTATATCATCGAGGCCGCGGCGAGTCACATCCCCAATGGCCGTTTAAATTTCCGTTCTTATATTCTCTTTATATTCTGTTATATTCTGCTCATATCATCGAGGCCGCGGCGAGTCACTTCCCCAATGGCCGTTTAAATTTCTGTTCTCATATTTTCTCTATATTCTGTTATATTCTGTTCATATTCTCGAGGCCGCGGCGAGTAACTTCCCCAATGGCCGTTTCAATTCTTGTTATTTAATTTTTGCATCTTTCCCGTCCCCCCGAGGTCGCGGCGAGTCACTTCCCGCTATGGCCGTTTAATCCCCATATTTTGCTATATCATACTTGTCCCGCTCGCCCCGCCGGAGCAATCTCCCGTGGTGGCCCCTTCTCTCTTTCCTCTCATTTCTGTGTTGCAGCAAACAAAACAAACAAAAAAGAAGGAGCCCGCGCGCTCTCCGCCTCTTCCTCTTCCCCGCATCCAGCTCTTCTCCGAACCACGTGACGTCGCTCACAACGGAGAGCTCCCATAGGCTACACGTCGCTAACAGAAGTGCAAACTCACTCGGCGTCCCATGCGAGGGAAAGCGTGGATCGTGCGCGGTTAAGGAACCGGTAGAGTTCAAGGTAGTCAGACTCACTTCCGGACTCGGATCGAGTCACGGGACGGGTCACTCTCACTCTCACAGCGGTGACATGGACACACGGGCTAGTACCTACACTCTCGGCAGCGGCAAAAGACCGTATACTAGCTAAGCAAATGAACGCCAAGAGGTTCGGACCATTACCTCCACGCACCCGGCGTGGCGAAGACACCCCGGCTGACTTACGGACCCCCGGTTAACATAATTCACAGCGGTACAAAAGGATTCGACCCACTCCACGCAGGGAGGTAAAAGGTCACATGTGGGCCCCGGGGATCACGCAAATCAGGTTGACAGGCAGCATCTTGATGTCGACTCGACGCGCCGAACTCCGCGTTTTCGTGCTTCCCGAACGGCGGGTTCTGCGGGCCCGTGGGGCCCACGGATGGCACTGTCCTCCGGATCTGCGGAGGTGGGTCCCACTATGATGGAGACCCCTGGTGGCGCGCCTCCACGGACGGCGGTCGGCCGGAGACACCGATTGGTGGCCGGTCGGGTCCGATCTTCAAGTTGTGGAATGGCTGCCCACGGATTTCAGTTCTGTTTTCCCTGCGCGCGCTCCGGCGAAAACAGCCGCTGCGGTCGATCCCGACGTCGGATCGGGACGCATGAGCTATCGTTGGAAAGCTCTCTTCAAATGCTTTAATCTAGACTCAGAGAGATCTGATGGATCTAGCCGGATCTAGACTTTAATGAATTTACAAATCCCTGTTGTACAGTAACCGAGACATCATATTTACAGGGTACTTGTCTGAGAACCACCATTGACCGCCTACTTTCCCAAGGAATCAGACTTCGAGCTCTTCTTCAACATTGTAGATAATCAAACCACGAAGCTGAGGCAATTTTTAGAATTGGATTTGGAGGTGGTGGTGATTTGATAGGAGTTTTGGAGTGTCTGGTGGTCGGATCTGGGAACTGGGGAACAGAACTGTAACTAGGACTGAGAACGAATTTTAGAAAATATGAAATGGATGAACCAAAAATTAAAAAAAATGGTGGATGAAGGGATGGATGCAAGGAACACCCAGTTAAATTGGGCGAACCAAAGAAAATCAAAAAAAGGACCTAAGACTTAAAACTCTGGGCGGGTGGAAATGGAAACAGACAGTAGACAGATCTGGAAACTGTGATGGGACAAAAATAAAAAAATACCAAATGAGATCTTTATGACCAACCAAAATTTTGAGGATGTGCTGGACACCTCTGGGAGATCCAGTAAAAGTTCCAGCTCGAGCTGAGGCTGTGGCTGAGACTGGAATTTCGTGGAAGTGGCTGTGGTACTGCGAGGACAGAACTCCGGCGGTGGCGATGGCGGCTCGTGGCGACGGCGGCGGCGACCGGAACTGATAGGGTGGAGTCTCACCACCAGAGGGAAGCCTTCACAGCTTCAAGAGGGAGGGGGAGAGGAGAAGGGGGCGGCCTAGGCCTGCTCAAGGGATTTTTTTCAACTTTCAAATGGCATTAATTCATCAAAATGGGAAAATACAAGCATATATAGGTCACCCATCTAATCCATCCTCCACCGTTGGATCTAGGGGTGTGAGATGGAGGGTTGGGATGGCTTGTGACCATTCCACAAAAATATAATTAAAAAAATAAGGGGGGGACAACCTATTGACTAGGGGGGAACAAGCTTGACATGGTAGGTGGGTGTTGGTTGGAAATGTTGACTATTTTGGTCCCTTGTCCCCCATGTGGACAATTGACCATTCAAACTTCTAGATGCCCCATGTGGCATGTTGACTGACCCCACGTGGGACCCTAGGCTGAGGTGGCCCAATGTGGTGGGGCCCGGGGGGGCCGTGGGGCCCACGGGGTCCGAAATGCTCGTAAGTCTCTATTACACTCAAAATGGCAAACCGAATGCAACGAAATAAATACAAATTACACACATATAAAGTCTAGCTAAATATAATAAATGGGGAGGCTCAAGGCGGAGTCTCCAGGCTGTCTCCGAGCCAGATGGACGCTGAGGTGGCTCGTGTCGTGCTCCGTGTGCGGTATCGGTGGCTCGGTGTGTCGTGCCGATCAACTGCTCGGGTGTCCGCACCAGTACTCCTATGGGATCACCGATTTCCCCTAGCCCACAGTCCGCTCTGCCTCCAGGCTCACGCCTGCCACCACCCCCAGAGCCCGCCCCTATGGCCCCCTGTAGTGGGAATGTCCGGTTCTCTAACCAGTGTCCTTCACGTTCCCCTATCTTGGAGGACACACGTTCGGCGGATGCCCCACCCGGGTTTGTTCCAGTGACTTACGTTGCTGAACAGGAGTTGGCTGAGGAGTACTTAGCTGAGGTTGAGGAGTTAGGGAGTGATCCCATCCACATCATAGAAGACTCCGTTTCCATTCCTGAGAGAGATGCTTCACCCTTAGACCCTCATATAGAGCCATTCTTACACTCCGAGGGTGAGCTGATCATTGGAGAGTCTTTAGCTAGCTGGCTAAGGGAGGGTCCACTTCTAGATGTCTCCATTCCTTGCTATACACCCATGGGACCAGCCCTCCCAATTATACCCCTTGACTCCTTTCATACCACTTTTCGGTCCTTCTGCTTTCTTGAAAATGTGAAGGGCTTCCTTAGGAGTTTAGATTGTCAATGGGAGTTGACTTATATGTTGACCTTAGGGTCTGACCAACCCTATAGTCATCACTTTACACTCCCTGCTTTGGGGTCTATTACCTCAGTCTACACCATAGGACATATCACCTCCGAGGTCCTTTTATTCTTTCCCATACCCGTGGAGGTTGATTTTGTCCCCTCTTATGGTATCACGGTCCCGAGGGACGAACCTTGCCTTCCTTGCCTTCCTCATGAGCCTCTTGCCCCATACATTAGAGCGCCTGAAGGTGATCATCTGCACCTGGGCGAATGTCGCACATGGGCAAGTATAGTGAAGGGACCTGTCGGGAGGGGTCATCATTTCTTTGACCCATTCGATCCCCTCCCTAGTGAGCCTCTCGACTCATATTATTCTCCCCACATTGTCGAGAAGGTCCATTATCATACCCCATCCAGACCTGCTAGTCAACACCTCACCTTGCATACATCCAGACGCCAGAGTTTAGGAGGCCAGGGACACATGTCTCTCCTTCATGTTTCACCACGCTCCTCACCATATAGGGGTGATTTCATGAGTGAGTTTTGGGTTGTTCGTCCTCCTGAGTCTACCACATTTAGTAGGACACATGTGCATGATAGGTCATACTTTGGTTGTCAGGTCCTCCCCAAGTTGTCAAGTCTGGTAGATGTCATAGGCCTATTAGATCCATATTTGGATGTCCAGGACCACCCCTGCATTCATATAGGTATGAGTCCACACAGCTAGTTCGGAGTCTACATCATCATCACCATCTTGAGGCCAGCAACGCACGTTATGAGGATTTAGCTGATACGCATCGGCCCACCCGTGAGTTCCGTAAGGGAGAGTACGTCATGATCAGGGTCAGACCTGAACGGTTTCCTTTGGGGGCCGTGAAGAAACTCCAGGCCCGCGATGCTGGACCCTTTCGAGTCTTGAAGCGAATTGGGTCGAATGCGTATGAGATTGAGCTGCCAGACAACTATGGGATCTGTTCGATGTTCAATGTCTCAGATCTGGTGGCATATCGGGATCCCGCGGTGATTCCCAGTGAGCTTTTTGGGCCCTCCCCTCCTGTTGAGAGTATTACACCTTCTGAGCGTCCACCTCCTCCAGCCCCATTACGGAAACACGAGCATATAGATTGTATACTGGATGAGCAGGTGATCACGACCAGGAGCGGAGCCTACCAACGCTTCCTAGTGCGTTGGAGAGGGCGCCCTGCGACAGACGACGCCTGGATCACACGTGGAGAGCTGGAGAGGATCGACCCGAACCTGCTGGAGCGCTACTGGAGCGACCAGGACCCGTACTCGACAGGGTCGAGTTCTTCCCACCCGGGGAGAATTGGTGAGGACACGCGCCACCGTTCACGACGGAGTACACGGATCTCACCTGCATCCCTTTGGCTCGGCGATCACTTGGCGGATTAGCAGAGTTATCTTCATTTATTTTATGCTTTAGGCCATGCTGGGCCTTTGATTAGTCCCTGCGTGGACAATTTTATTACTTGTGGACCTTTGTAGGCCAATTGGAGCCAACTAGGCTTTAGTTGGGTCATTTTTATGCTTATTAGGTGAGGGATAGGGCTATTGGGCCACTTCTTTGGTTCAATCACTGGCCCATTTGGGCTGGCCGCCCACTCCCATGCTTAGCCCACCTAGGGTTAGGGTTTTGGGTGCCCCCACCTCTTTCCCTCCTCTTGGAAGGTGGCAGCCGCCCCCCCTCTCCTAGATTATAGGAAGAGGGGTGCGCCCCCCTTTCCCTTCCCCATCCGACCACCCCCCCTCCCTCCTTTGGCCGCCCCCTTCCCCCAATCCACTCCTACATTCAAGGAGTGGTGCGGACCCCCCTTTCCCCCCTTGCCTTGATGCGCACCCCCTCTCTCCCCCTTGCCATGTTGCGCACCCCCCTTTCCCCCCATGCCATGTGCGCACCCCCCTCCCCTCCCTCTTGGCTAGGGTTTCAACCCTAGCACCTCCCCTCCCCATATATAAGCCTTGTATTTTTTCTTTGGAAAATAATGAAGAATATTTTGAGCAAGACTCCATGGTGGCTGCGCCCCCCATCTCTCTCCCTCTTTGATCCTGCGACGGGATCAACCCCGGGGTGCGACTCCTCATCCCCTTGGTGCGACGCCAAGGCATCCATCCTCCTTGTTCCTGCGACGGGATCAATCCGGGTGTGACTCCCCTTCCCCTTGGTGCGATGCCAAGCATCTATCCTCCGCGTTCATCCACGTCTCCATCGCCATCCTTCGTCGCCATCTCCATCATCAAGTGTGAAGAACAAGCAATCTGCACCCCTGCAGATCCGAGGCAGAATTGAAGCCCTAATTGCAGAGTCGACCCCGACGTCCAAAGTGCGAATCAGGCCGAGAGTTCTTCTGTGAGTTTGTTCCTCTCTGAGTCCTCTTAGATCCAGAGGTGGTCTCGCCTCGTTTCGACTTCGGCACTGTTCGTGGCACCCGTTCTCCCACGACTGCGCAGACTCCATTCGAATCAACCCGTCCAGAGGGTGCAGTTGGGTGCTGTTCCTGTCACGATTTCTCCATCCGTTTTCTGCCCAAGTCTTCTTCTTCAAAGTTATAGACCTCGGCGTCCCGGAACCAACCCAGGTGGTTTCGTCAGATTCCGACCTCGTTTCAGAAAATTTCAACACGGCCATCGTACCTCTATCCGACTGCTCGCCCAGAGGACAGAAGCTTACCACTGTTGTGATTGCGCCCAGCCTGGTGACTTGATGAGGCTCATCTTCTGATGGTTCGAACAACTTTTCGTCCTCCTTCCAACGCCGCAAGTCTCGCCGCATTTCGATGATCGTGCTGTGCGTGGCGTTCATTCTCGTGGGGCCGCGCAGACTGATCCTGTGCAGTCCGACCCCAGTACCAGCGACATGTTGCAGAAGCCACCACGGCTTACCTCGATGCAATCTGGTCAAGCCCTTTGATCAGAAGTTTCTGCTATGAGTCCCCGTCGTCCTCCCACAGGCGGAATCACGTTCGCACGCTGGAGCCTTATGTTATTAACTTTCTCGCTCGAGCGCGCTGTTCTGTGTGCAGGAAACCAGTCACGACCTGCAGATGACCTCACGGCCACCTCGGTGCGAATCTGAGCGCCCCCTTTGGCCGAGGCTTCCTCCCGTGACCCAGCTACGTGCCATCACTGACAGCGCCTCATTCGGACGCCGGATCAGGTCGTGGGAGCTTTCACCGCCGAGTCGCGCGTTGCTGCGAACCGGCAGATTACCGTTCGGGAACCTCTTCGCGGCCAACCCCTCACCGAGTGCCGCCCGTCAGCCCGTGCATCGGCAGCCCCGACTCTATTATTGTAGCCTATTATCTCCCTGCGAGGAGTGGGCATTTTGGTTGGCATTGTACTAATGTTCATCGTGTGTATCGGGGTTGTTGATCTCGGCCGGGGTTTCTTCCCCACGCCTAGGCGTGGAGGTACGCGCGACGCTCCCTTTGTTGACATTTGCTTTACTAGTATACTTTCTAGCATGCCGCGTGAGTGTGTGTAGGTTCCTAGCTAGCTTGTTATTCACCGCGTGACTGTGAGTTGAGAGCCCCATTCCGTGGTCCTAGTCGAGCGCCGAGCTCGGACTAGATTCCCATAGGCGCACGGCGGTTCCTTAGCCGCTGAGATCCCTACGCTTCCCTCATAGGGACGGCTGTGGGCTTGGATTTCTTGTTGAGAGACGCCTCCACCCGGAGGAACGCTACGGAGGTCAGCCGCCCGGCTTGCCTTTGGCGTGTGAGTGCTGGCCGCACTTCATTGCATTCGTAGGTCCTAGCCCGTTTCGGTCCCGTCCCGCATCACCTCGTGTGAAGGCCTGAAACTCAGGTCAAAAGCCATATAAAAGGTGCCCTCTACGAAGAGATGAAAAAAACTGGAGAAAAAGCCTAAGAGCAGAATTTCTGAGCAGAAGAAGAAAAGAGAGAGAGCCTCCACGTTCCAGAAAGAAGATAGAGAGAAAAGATTAGAGAGCAGTCCTGTGAGAGAAAAGTCTGAGTGAGAGAGAAGAGTCTATTTGCTTCTTCGGAAGCTATATTTGTATTTGATTTTTCTGAAACGATTTGTGTTCATCGTTGGTCTTGTTTGCATTTCTGTTTTTCCTTTTATTTCTTCATACATCTGATCTCGAGTTCTTACCCTCCGGTGTTTGGAGGAAGGGAGTGTTACTCCGGTTTCCCTCTGGACTGTAGAGGAAGGGAGATCGTAGATCTCTAGTTTTGCTAGTGACGGGTTGTCATTATCAGGTTCCCTCAAGGTTGGAGGAAGGGAGAGCTATCTCCGGTTCTGTTCTAGCTGGTAGCTGGAACAGGTTTCAAGCTCTGTGGGTAGCAGAGTTTGGTTGAGGGATTTGTTTCCTTTGGTTATTCAAGCTGTGTGGCAGCACATTGTTCGCTGACTGAGTCTGCAGGTTTCTAGCATTGGCTAGTGGAATCCTTACTCTAGTTGGAGTGAGGGGTGGATGTAGATTGTGGACTACAATCGAACCACCTTAAAATCTCTTGTCTCCTTTGTGGTTTGCTACAATCGTTGATGCTCTCTATCTGCTTGGCAATGTGCTTGTGTGTGGACGGCCTCTTCCAATCGCATCTTATTACTCTGTCTTAGTTTCTCATTGCATTAGCTATTTTGTTTAGCTATATTCGGTATGGTGATTTTCGAAGGAGTGTTTTTCCGCTGAAGTTGTTCAAATCGGGAGTGATCTATTCATCCCCCCCCCCTTCTATATCACTCTTGCTGCGCTAACATTTGGTATCAGAGTAGGTTCGCATCATGTGGGCGAACGGTCAGGGAAATGCTAATGGTCCTAGAAGCTTCATGGCTGAAGGTCAATCCATTAGTCACCCTCCATTTTTTGATGGTAATAATTATCTGTTTTGGAAGAACAGGATGGAAGTGTTTATCAGAGCACAGAGCCACAAGCTGTGGAGGGTAATCACGGTTGGCCCATATGATCTGCCACCGAACGAGGATGCGTGGACAGATGACCATGTCAAGCTATCTTCGCTCAACTGGACGGCGCTGAACATCATCCAGTGTGCTGTTCACCCAAAGGAATACACCCGTATATCTGCCTACAGGACTGCCAAGCGAATGTGGGATGAGCTGCAATTAATCTACGAAGGTACAGCTCAAGTGAAAGCCTCGAAGGTAAACCTCTACACCTCTAAGTATGAACTGTTTAGGATGAATGCAGAGGAGAATATAACTGAAATGTATGCCAGGTTGTCCTTGATCACGAACACACTTAAGGGGCTAGGGAAGGATATAGCTGAGGCAGACATAGTCAGGAATATTCTTACATCCTTATCCCCAGCATGGCACACTAAGGCCATCGTGATTGAAGAGTCAAAAGATCTAACGACCTTGACAGTGAATGAACTCATAGGATCCCTAATGACCTATGAGATGAATTTCAAAGGAGGTGGTGAAGGAAGTGATAGGAAGGCTAAGAATGTAGCTCTCAAGGCATCCCGCAACAAGAGTAGCAGTAGCAGCAGCAGCAGCAGCAGTAGCGGTGAGTCTGATGGCTTCTCAGATCTCGACCAGAAGGAGCAGGCAATGCTCACACGTCAGTTCAGTAAATTTTTAAGGAGAAAGGGGAAGACCTTTAGGAGGAAAAAGCCATACTCCTTTAACAAGAATGTTGAATCTACCAATTATAGGGATAGAAATCCTAAGAGACTGACCTATTATCATTGTAACAAACAGGGACACATGAAAGGCGAATGCCCAGATCTTCAGAAGAAGGGTCCCTACTTCCAGAAGAAGAACACAAAAGTGCAGAAGAAGAAGAAGCCACAGGCGATGGTATGCACATGGAGTGAGGAAGAAGAAGATCCCGAAGACACTTCCTCAGAGGAATATGAAGAAGGAATTTGCCTAAGGGCAAACAGCGAGGAAGAGGTAATAACTGTCTTTGAAAATTTCTCGATTGATGACTGGGAGGATGCTTATGGTCAATTGTTAGATAAGTTTAATTCTCTTAGTAAAGATCATAGAGTTCTGAAAAGAAAACTTAATACCACTGTTGAAGAACAAACCCAGGTCTGTGAGGAAAATCAGAAACTAAAAGAGCAACTAGAAGAAATGACCTCACTAAGAAAAGAAGCTCAAGGGAGAAAACCAGGACAGTCAAAATCAGCTGAATGAACTCAAAATACGGATTGAAGAAAGCTTAAATGAAAGTAGAGTGAACTAAGAAAAATACGAAGCTGTTAAGAAAGTCAATGGTGAACTTCTAAAAAATTCTGAGTCCCTTCAAAAGGAGCTGGAAGACAAACAGAAAGTCTTGGAAAAGTTTGTCCAAGGAAAATCCAGTCTGGATGCAATACTTGGGGCTAGGGTTAATTTCAATAAGGAGGGTCTAGGCTATGACCCATCTAACAAAAGACCCTTACAATTCAAAACCATTACCTTCTGCCCAGAGAAGGGAAAAGAAAAGCTGGACACACCATCCAGCTCAAACAGCAGTAAGTGAACTCAAGGTCAGAAGGAAAATTCTAAAAACAGTGTTGATCAACATTTTAAAATGGGAATGAATTTTATGAAAAATTTCACTAAGCCTACAAATCAGAACATAAATGATAAATAGACCAAGCAAGGGGATCAGAAGAAAAGATGGAAGTACTACAATCAAATGGGTCCAAAGAGGACCTACTGGAGAAATGATCATCATCTTCAAAAATCTGCTGATCAACAAACTTACAGGAGATATTCTAGAAATGGCAAGCCTAATGAATGGAATAAAACTTACTTTTCCAGACCAGGCGGCTATAATTTCAATAAAACAGAAGTAAAGGTGCCAGAGAAAATAATGTTGAAGCAAATCTGGATTCCTAAATATTTGATCAGTGAATTGAACAATGTCTTTGGACCCAACTCATCTTGGGTTCCAAATCACTTTGCTTGACTTTGTTGTGTAGGTCGGCCTGGCAGCAGAAGACAACAAGTGGTAGCTCGACAGTGGCTGCTCCAGGCACATGACAGGAGACCCATCCAAGTTCAGCAAGATAGAGATGAAGGTAGGGGGTCTGGTCAAGTTTGGAGGAAAGAACAAAGGTAAGATAATTGGAGTTGGCACAGTAGGTAAGACTTCCACAAACTCCATTGAAAAGGTTCTACTTGTGGAAGGTCTGCAACACAACCTGATTAGCATTAGTCAGTTATGTGACAAGGGTCACAGGGTTGTATTTGATGATAATTCATGCAAAATCTTTGAAATAAATTCTGATGTGGTTAAATTTGTAGCCAACAGGATTAATAATGTCTACATAGTAGACTTAGATGAGGAATCTCTGTCACGCCCCGAACCGATAGCAGCGGGAAGCGATGCTCGGAACGTGGCAAGAGTCAGTCACGATAACAAGAGCGGAAGATAAATAATCACAATAAAATACAAAAGAGGCCAAACACACATTTTGAGAAAATACGAACTCTTATTAATTTAAAAAGATATGTTTTGACACCACTTACAATAAAAGATTCAAAATAAATAACAAAAAGAAATAACCAGACTAGCTAGACTCGAGAAGATAAAAAGAACAGACTCCAACTCTAGGTTCCAGGTTCCACTCGATCACACTGATCCGTTTCCCAATGCACGTACCGATACTCGCATAACCTGAAAAGGGTTGGAAGTAGGGGTGAGCAAAAAGCTCAGTAGGAATTATACTCTATCATCATGCATAGTTTAAGTGATTAACAAGTAAATTACAGTTTCATATGCCACACTAATAAGAGAAATAAATGACGATATGAAACAACGTAATAAAACAGATCTTGCAAGGTCAAGAAATAGCAGGTAAGAACAAGATATCAAGTACGAGATTGAACAAGAACAAGTATACAAGAATTTGCTACAGGAGATTTCACGTAATGAATTTACCATAAGATAGTAATAGAGTATTCACTAGATAATTGCAAGTGCAAGAATTTCCAACAGGAAATAGCAAGAGTTGGCCAAGCAAGCAAGTAGTTTAAGCGCCTCTCAAGCACTCAACGAGATTCAAGTACGTTACTTATCAAGTTCCTTGCGTCGACGTCAACGTGATTCAAGCACACCAAGTCACAAGTAACAAGTAACAAGATATTTATTTCTAGACTTAACAAGTCATGCACTCGGGTGTAATGCCTCACCTTGTCATTAACATCCCATGGGCTCACTAACTTTCGGGCGCTCTCCCAGGACCAGATCGGGCCCTTATGGTGCGTTGGCATATAATGGATCCAAGATCTCACGTGTCTAGATAGTCAAGTAAATGGCCAAGTAATTAGAGGAGTTACTGTCATAAGCTCAAGATTAAAGGACTAACTTATCCTTAGACTCAAGAATACGAAACACGATAAAACCCAAACACCGAGGGTTGTACGGCTAACACCGGCCGTACTCACAAGAGTCACGATCCACGAGTCATGAAGTCAAGAACAACGGCTGACAGTACGCCGCTCTAAGTACGAACTGACTGACTAAGAGCATTAAGAAAAACCAAATAAAGCCTTTTAACTCCTAATTTTACATGCTTAATTAGATATATGGTTTTGCATTAAAAGATGGATCAAGATGGATCAAAGTGATAATGAACAAGTTCAAAAGATATCATGCCATTTACAGGAATTTACTTGCATAATTACCACTTATTATATGTGTTTTTTTACTAATTATCAATTTAAGATGCTAATTAACTCCATTTAACATGCTAATTAAGAATTAAGATACCAATTAACAATTTAGAACCAAATTAATTCAATTTCTATGAAGAGTATATATTACTGGTACATAAATATAAACTACCGTCTAAACAACAATTAAGATGCTAATGTAACAATCAGAAACACGAATCATCAACTTACGATACTAATTAGCAATTAACATACTAATTAACAATTAAAAATACAAATTATCTACACACTAAATCATTTTCTGTAAAAAATATATTTCTGGTACAGAAATGTAAATCTATTGTCTTATCAATAATCAAGATACTAATTTAACACTTAAAAACACTAATTATCAATTTAAGATACTAATTAGCAATTAACATACTAATTAACAATTAAAAACACAAATTATCTACACACTAAATCATTTTCTGTGAAAAATATATTTCTGGTACAGAAATGTAAATCTACTGTCTTAACAGTAATTAAAATACTAATTTAACACTTAAAAACACTAATTATCAATTTAAGATACTAATTAGTAATTAAGATGCGATTAAGATACTAATTAATAATCAAAACCCACATTTAAATCATTTTCTATGAAAAATACGTTTCTGGGATAGAAATATAAAATTACTGCCTTAACATGCATTTACTAGGGTAATCGGGACTTTAAACGGTGAAACCGGGCACGAAAACTGTCTCTGGGGGTTAAACGGTCTGTTATGGGCCGTTTAGGGTTTCACAGGGGTTGGGCGGTCCATGAGCGACCGCGCATCCCAGGGTTTGGGGTTGGGCGGTCCAGGGGCGACCGCCCATCCCAGGGTCGCTGGGGTTGGGCGGTCTATCGCGAGACCGCCCATCCCAGGCAGATTCCGATTTTTAATATATTTTTCCAAATTTTGCCTAATTCCTCATATTTTCTAGGGTTTCAATAAAACCACAAATTCTGACAATATACTAGATCAAAATTAGGGCTTTTACAGTCAAAAGAAAGAGCACAGAAAGTTCTACAAGATACATGGATCAATTTCATGTTTTAAAGCCCGAATCAATACAGAAATCAAAGGGGAACTAGTAAACCCTAATTTTGACTTGTCTATACTAAATGATTTAATTCGCGGAATACACCCAATACAAATTGGGGCTTTTGGTACCGATGGAAAGCTCATGAACACTACTATCTAATAGCAGGGTCAATTTCAGATTAACATGCTTAAATCGAGATTTGTTAAAGAAAGAACAGTAAAAGCCTTAACTTGACATGCTGTTACTAAATCGTAAAATACTCTCAATATACAGAATATAATTTGGGGCTTTTACTATCAAAATGACGAGCATGAAAAACTATATAAGATGCATGGATTACTTTTTGATTCACAGCCCGAATTCATCACTTAATCTAAGGAAGAACAACTTAAACCCTAGTTCTAATATGATTCTAACATGGCTCACTAAATGACTAAATTCGCATGCTACACTTAATAGAATTTGGGGCTTTATATATCAAAAGAAAGAGGAATGCATGCTGAACATTTTGATATATCATTTAAGGTTTGAGCCCGAGAGAACCTACCTCAATTTGATGAAGAACAAGGAAGAACAAAGAAGGAGGAAAGAAAGAAGGACGCCGACACCCACGCACTCAACGCGAGATATCTCCCAGATCTGAAAACTTCAGCGACTGCCGCGGCTACCAAATGAAAATAGACTGGAAGAGCTTTATTTTGATAGTTTATACACGTTCTGGGATGGTCTGTGGTGAGAGGATTCGACGTCACAAGTGACGTGTTGGACAAGGCGCCGCCAAGCAAGATCAAGTCAAAACTCGACCAGCCGCCTTAATTAGGGTTAGGATTTCGAGTAATTTTTAGAGGGCTATTGGAGTTAAGATCATGGCCTTTAGTTTGACACCAATTTCAGATCAAATGGTTGAGTATTAAGGTCGAATTTTATGTTTCAAGATGGGGTGAATAGTGAACATGAATTTCGGGTTGGTAGGTATAGAAATTGGACTTAAACCCCTGATTAGGCCTTGTTAACAATTTTATTAGGCTTAGCCCTAGAAGATAAAAATGTTAAACGAAATGGATTACACAATAATATGATTTTTATGGATTTTTATAAAATAGTCGAAAAGTGACTTGTACTATTCATTAAGGAATTAATCTAATTAATTCAAATAAATTCCAATAATTTCAAATAATTCCTACTAAATTTCTACAACAATTCAAATAAGTTCTAATTAAATTTATAAAAGGATTTGGGGTCATTGGTTGAACATTAAGCTCCAATTTCGCGTTTTAAGTTAAGGTTAGGCATAGTTAACTTAGTGTACATTTTTAGGCTTAATCCATTAATTAGACCTAATTACGGATTTTTGTTGGGTTGAACCCAGAAGATAAAGTTGCTAACTACATCGTCCTTGGCCCAATTAGCATTTTTCCAGATTTTTATAAGGTAGTCAAAAATTCACTAGTTCTATTTACTAAGGAATAAAATATTAAATTCCAAAATTCATTTATCTCAGTGAAAAATTCAATTATTTCAATTAAATTTTAGATTTTCAAAACCGGGGTATTACACCCTCCCCCACTTAAAGGAATTTGGTCCGCAAATTCACTGGGTATTACCAATTATGTGAATGTTTGAACTAAGATGATCTTATTTATCAAAATAGCATGTTAATTATACAACTAATGCCGAAAGAATTTAGCTATAGCTAGGGATAAAAGAGAACGATACCATATATAGTTCTTCATTCGATAGAAGTTGGTTCCGATTCTTCTTGTAGTTTTGCTTGTGGAAGTAACTTAGGACAGTTAGCCATTTTATGATCCTGATCTCCGCAATGCAGACACGCTCCGCACCTTCGCCAGCACTCCTTCGCGAGATGGCCAAGTTTGTGACAGTACTTACATTCCATTTGCGCAATATTACTCTTCTTCTTCTTATTACGTCGGGTTTCCTTACGTCGGACTCGTCAGCCTCTAGCGGAACCGAAACATAGCTTACCAGAACCACTCGGTTTCATTTTAAGGATGGCTTAATAACCTGCAAGATAATTATATGGTTAACTTCTTCATTACCCTTACTCCTAACGCAACGCAATCTTGCATATATTTTATTACTTAACCCACAATACTACCCAATCTCACAATGGTAGAAGAGATGACACGGGTCTTAAGACTTAGGGTAACCTATACACTTGGACTAAATCCAAGGGACTCAGGCAAGGAGGCTCTGATACCAAAATTGTCACGCCCCGAACCGATAGCAGCGGAAAGCGATGCTCGGAACGTGGCAAGAGATAGTCACGATAACAAGAGCGGAAGATAAATAATCACAATAAAATACAAAGAGGCCAGACACACATTTTGAGAAAATACGAACTCTTATTAATTTAAAAAGATATATTTTGACACCACTTACAATAAAAGATTCAAAATAAATAACAAAAAGAAATAACCAGACTAGCTATACTCGAGAAGATAAAAAGAACAGACTCGAACTCTAGGTTCCAGGTTCCACTCGATCACACTGATCCGTTTCCCAATGCACATACCGATACTCGCATAACCTGAAAAGGGTTGGAAGTAGGGGTGAGCAAAAAGCTCAGTAGGAATTATACTCTATCATCAGGCATAGTTTAAGTGATTAACAAGTAAATTACAGTTTCATATGCCACGCTAATAAGAGAAATAAATGACGATATGAAACAACGTAATAAAACAGATCTTGCAAGGTCAAGAAATAGCAGGTAAGAACAAGATATCAAGTACGAGATTGAACAAGAACAAGTATACAAGAATTTGCTACAGGAGATTTCACGTAATGAATTTACCATAAGATAGTAATAGAGTATTCACTAGATAATTGCAAGTACAAGAATTTCCAACAGGAAATAGCAAGAGTTGGCCAAGCAAGCAAGTAGTTTAAGCGCCTCTCAAGCACTCAACGAGATTCAAGTACGTTACTTATCAAGTTCCTTGGGTCGACGTCAACGTGATTCAAGCACACCAAGTCACAAGTAACAAGTAACAAGATATTTATTTCTAGACTTAACAAGTCATGCACTCGGGTGTAATGCCTCACCCTGTCATTAACATCCCATGGGCTCACTAACTTTCGGGCGCTCTCCCCAGGACCAGACCGGGCCCTTATGGTGCGTTGGCATATAATGGATCCAAGATCCCACGTGTCTAGATAGTCAAGTAAATGGCCAAGTAATCAGAGGAGTTACTGTCATAAGCTCAAGATTAAAGGACTAACTTATCCTTAGACTCAAGAATACGAAACACGATAAAACCCAAACACCGAGGGTTGTACGGCTAACACCGGCCGTACTCACAAGAGTCACGATCCACGAGTCATGAAGTCAAGAACAACGGCTGACAGTACGCCGCTCTAAGTACGAACTGACTGACTAAGAGCATGAAGAAAAACCAAATAAAGCCTTTTAACTCCTAATTTTACATGCTTAATTAGATATATGGTTTTTCATTAAAAGATGGATCAAGATGGATCAAGGTGATAATGAACAAGTTCAAAAGATATCATGCAATTTATAGGAATTTACTTGCATAATTACCACTTATTATATGTGTTTTTTTACTAATTATCAATTTAAGATGCTAATTAACTCCATTTAACATGCTAATTAAGAATTAAGATACCAATTAACAATTTAGAATCACATTAATTCATTTTCTATGAAGAGTATATATTACTGGTACAAAAATATAAACTACCGTCTAAACAACAATTAAGATGCTAATTTAACAATCAGAAACACGAATCATCAACTTACGATACTAATTAGCAATTAACATACTAATTAACAATTAAAACACAAATTATCTACACACTAAATCATTTTCTGTGAAAAATATATTTCTGGTACAGAAATGTAAATCTATTGTCTTAGCAATAATCTAGATACTAATTTAACACTTAAAAACACTAATTATCAATTTAAGATACTAATTAGCAATTAACATACTAGTTAACAATTAAAAACACAAATTATCTACACACTAAATCATTTTCTGTGAAAAATATATTTCTGGTACAGAAATGTAAATCTACTGTCTTAACAGTAATTAAGATACTAATTTAACACTTAAAAACACTAATTATCAATTTAAGATACTAATTAGCAATTAAGATGCGATTAAGATACTAATTAATAATCAAAACCCACATTTAAATCATTTTCTATGAAAAATACGTTTCTGGGACAGAAATATAAAATTACTGCCTTAACATGCATTTACTAGGGTAATCGGGACGTTAAACTGTGAAACCGGGCGCGAAAACTGTCTCTGGGGGTTAAACGGTCTGTTATGGGCGGTTTAGGGTTTCACAGGGGTTGGGCGGTCCATGAGCGACCGCGCATCCCAGGGTTTGGGGGTGGGAGGTCCAGGGGCGACCGCCCATCCCAGGGTCGCTGGGGTTGGGCGGTCTATCGCGAGACGGCCCATCCCGGGCAGATTCCGATTTTTAATATATTTTCCCAAATTTTGCCTAATTCCTCATATTTTCTAGGGTTTCAATAATACCACAAATTCGGACAATATACTCGATCAAAATTAGGGCTTTTACAGTCAAAAGAAAGAGCACAGAAAGTTCTACATGATACATGGATCAATTTCATGTTTTAAAGCTCGAATCAATACAGAAATCAAAGGGGAACTAGTAAACCCTAATTTTGACTTGTCTATACTAAATGATTTAATTCGCGGAATACACCCAATACAAATTGGGGCTTTTGGTACCGATGGAAAGCTCATGAAAACTACTATCTAATAGCAGGGTCAATTTCAGATTAACATGCTTAAATCGAGATTTATTAAAGAAAGAACAGTAAAAACCTTAACTTGACATGCTGTTACTAAATCGTAAAATACTCTCAATATACAGAATATAATTTGGGGCTTTTACTATCAAAATGACGAGCATGAAAAACTATATAAGATGCATGGATTACTTTTTGATTCACAGCCCGAATTCATCACTTAATCTAAGGAAGAACAACTTAAACCCTAGTTCTAACATGATTCTAACATGGCTCACTAAATGACTAAATTCGCATGCTACACTTAATAGAAATTGGGGCTTTATATATCAAAAGAAAGAGGAATGCATGCTGAACATTTTGATATATCATTTAAGGTTTGAGCCCGAGAGAACCTACCTCAATTTGATGAAGAACAAGGAAGAACAAAGAAGGAGGAAAGAAAGAAGGACGCCGACACCCACGCACTCAACGCGAGATATCTCCCAGATCTGAAAACTTCAGCGACTGCCGCGGCTACCAAATGAAAATAGACTGGAAGAGCTTTATTTTGATAGTTTATACACGTTCTGGGATGGTCTGTGGTGAGAGGATTCGACGTCACAAGTGACGTGTTGGACAAGGCGCCGCCAAGCAAGACCAAGTCAAAACTCGACCAGCCGCCTCAATTAGGGTTAGGATTTCGAGCAATTTTTAGAGGGCTATTGGAGTTAAGATCATGGCCTTTAGTTTGACACCAATTTCAGATCAAATGGTTGAGTATTAAGGTCGAATTTTATGTTTTAAGATGGGGTGAATAGTGAACACGAATTTCGGGTTGGTAGGTATAGAAATTGGACTTAAACCCCTGATTAGGCCTTGTTAACAATTTTATTAGGCTTAGCCCTAGAAGATAAAAATGTTAAACGAAATGGATTACACAATAATATGATTTTTATGGATTTTTATAAAATAGTCGAAAAGTGACTTGTACTATTCATTAAAGAATTAATCTAATTAATTCAAAAAAATTCAAATAATTTCAAATAATTCCTACTAAATTTCTACAACAATTCAAATAAGTTCTAATTAAATTTATAAAAGGATTTGGGGTCATTGGTTGAACATTAAGCTCCAATTTCGCGTTTTAAGTTAAGGTTAGGCATAGTTAACTTAGTGTACATTTTTAGGCTTAATCCATTAATTAGACCTAATTACGGATTTTTGTTGGGTTGAACCCAGAAGATAAAGTTGCTAACTACATCGTCCTTCACCCAATTAGCATTTTTCCAGATTTTTATAAGGTAGTCAAAAATTCACTAGTTCTATTTACTAAGGAATTAAATATTAAATTCTGAAATTCATTTATCTCAGTGAAAAATTCAATTATTTCAATTAAATTTTAGATTTTCAAAACCGGGGTATTACACCCTCCCCCACATAAAGGAATTTGGTCCCCAAATTCACTGGGTATTACCAATTATGTGAATGTTTGAACTAAGATGATCTTATTTATCAAAATAGCATGTTAATTATACAACTAATGCCGAAAGAATTTAGCTATAGCTAGGGATAAAAGAGAACGATACCATATATAGTTCTTCATTCGATAGAAGTTGGTTCCGATTCTTCTTGTAGTTTTGCTTGTGGAAGTAACTTAGGACAGTTAGCCATTTTATGATCCTGATCTCCGCAATGCAGACACGCTCCGCACCTTCGCCAGCACTCCTTCGCGAGATGGCCAAGTTTGTGACAGTACTTACATTCCATTTGCGCAATATTACTCTTCTTCTTATTACGTCGGGTTTCCTTACGTCGGACTCGTCAGCCTCTAGCGGAACCGAAACATAGCTTACCAGAACCACTCGATTTCATTTTAAGGATGGCTTAATAACCTGCAAGATAATTATATGGTTAACTTCTTCATTACCCTTACTCCTAACGCAACGCAATCTTGCATATATTTTATTACTTAACCCACAATACTACCCAATCTCACAATGGTACAAGAGATGACACGGGTCTTAAGACTTAGGGTAACCTATACACTTGGACTAAATCCAAGGGACTCAGGCAAGGAGGCTCTGATACCAAAATTGTCACACCCCGAACCGATAGCAGCGGAAAGCGATGATCGGAACGTGGCAAGAGATAGTCACGATAACAAGAGCGGAAGATAAATAATCACAATAAAATACAAAGAGGCCAGACACACATTTTGAGAAAATACGAACTCTTATTAATTTAAAAAGATATATTTTGACACCACTTACAATAAAAGATTCAAAATAAATAACAAAAAGAAATAACCAGACTAGCTATACTCGAGAAGATAAAAAGAACAGACTCGAACTCTAGGTTCCAGGTTCCACTCGATCACACTGATCCGTTTCCCAATGCACGTACCGATACTCGCATAACCTGAAAAGGGTTGGAAGTAGGGGTGAGCAAAAAGCTCAGTAGGAATTATACTCTATCATCATGCATAGTTTAAGTGATTAACAAGTAAATTACAGTTTCATATGCCACGCTAATAAGAGAAATAAATGACGATATGAAACAACGTAATAAAACAGATCTTGCAAGGTCAAGAAATAGCAGGTAAGAACAAGATATCAAGTACGAGATTGAACAAGAACAAGTATACAAGAATTTGCTACAGGAGATTTCACGTAATGAATTTACCATAAGATAGTAATAGAGTATTCACTAGATAATTGCAAGTACAAGAATTTCCAACAGGAAATAGCAAGAGTTGGCCAAGCAAGCAAGTAGTTTAAGCGCCTCTCAAGCACTCAACGAGATTCAAGTACGTTACTTATCAAGTTCCTTGGGTCGACGTCAACGTGATTCAAGCACACCAAGTCACAAGTAACAAGTAACAAGATATTTATTTCTAGACTTAACAAGTCATGCACTCAGGTGTAATGCCTCACCCTGTCATTAACATCCCATGGGCTCACTAACTTTCGGGCGCTCTCCCCAGGACCACACCGGGCCCTTATGGTGCGTTGGCATATAATGGATCCAAGATCCCACGTGTCTAGATAGTCAAGTAAATGGCCAAGTAATCAGAGGAGTTACTGTCATAAGCTCAAGATTAAAGGACTAACTTATCCTTAGACTCAAGAATACGAAACACGATAAAACCCAAACACCGAGGGTTGTACGGCTAACACCGGCCGTACTCACAAGAGTCACGATCCACGAGTCATGAAGTCAAGAACAACGGCTGACAGTACGCCGCTCTAAGTACGAACTGACTGACTAAGAGCATGAAGAAAAACCAAATAAAGCCTTTTAACTCCTAATTTTACATGCTTAATTAGATATATGGTTTTTCATTAAAAGATGGATCAAGATGGATCAAGGTGATAATGAACAAGTTCAAAAGATATCATGCAGTTTATAGGAATTTACTTGCATAATTACCACTTATTATATGTGTTTTTTTACTAATTATCAATTTAAGATGCTAATTAACTCCATTTAACATGCTAATTAAGAATTAAGATACCAATTAACAATTTAGAATCACATTAATTCATTTTCTATGAAGAGTATATATTACTGGTACAGAAATATAAACTACCGTCTAAACAACAATTAAGATGCTAATTTAACAATCAGAAACACGAATCATCAACTTACGATACTAATTAACAATTAACATACTAATTAACAATTAAAAACACAAATTATCTACACACTAAATCATTTTCTGTGAAAAATATATTTCTGGTACAGAAATGTAAATCTACTGTCTTAGCAATAATCAAGATACTAATTTAACACTTAAAAACACTAATTATCAATTTAAGATACTAATTAGCAATTAACATACTAGTTAACAATTAAAAACACAAATTATCTACACACTAAATCATTTTCTGTGAAAAATATATTTCTGGTACAGAAATGTAAATCTACTGTCTTAACAGTAATTAAGATACTAATTTAACACTTAAAAACACTAATTATCAATTTAAGATACTAATTAGCAATTAAGATGTGATTAAGATACTAATTAATAATCAAAACCCACATTTAAATCATTTTCTATGAAAAATACGTTTCTGGGACAGAAATATAAAATTACTGCCTTAACATGCATTTACTAGGGTAATCGGGACGTTAAACGGTGAAACCGGGCGCGAAAACTGTCTCTGGGGGTTAAACGGTCTGTTATGGGCGGTTTAGGGTTTCACAGGGGTTGGGCGGTCCATGAGCGACCGCGCATCCCAGGGTTTGGAGTTGGGCGGTCCAGGGGCGACCGCCCATCCCAGGGTCGCTGGGGTTGGGCGGTCTATCGCGAGACGGCCCATCCCGGGCAGATTCTGATTTTTAATATATTTTCCCAAATTTTGCCTAATTCCTCATATTTTCTAGGGTTTCAATAATACCACAAATTCGGACAATATACTCGATCAAAATTAGGGCTTTTACAGTCAAAAGAAAGAGCACAGAAAGTTCTACATGATACATGGATCAATTTCATGTTTTAAAGCTCGAATCAATACAGAAATCAAAGGGGAACTAGTAAACCCTAATTTTGACTTGTCTATAGTAAATGATTTAATTCGCGGAATACACCCAATACAAATTGGGGCTTTTGGTACCGATGGAAAGCTCATGAAAACTACTATCTAATAGCAGGGTCAATTTCAGATTAACATGCTTAAATCGAGATTTATTAAAGAAAGAACAGTAAAAACGTTAACTTGACATGCTGTTACTAAATCGTAAAATACTCTCAATATACAGAATATAATTTGGGGCTTTTACTATCAAAATGACGAGCATAAAAAACTATATAAGATGCATGGATTACTTTTTGATTCACAGCCCGAATTCATCACTTAATCTAAGGAAGAACAACTTAAACCCTAGTTCTAACATGATTCTAACATGGCTCACTAAATGACTAAATTCGCATGCTACACTTAATAGAAATTGGGGCTTTATATATCAAAAGAAAGAGGAATGCATGCTAAACATTTTGATATATCATTTAAGGTTTGAGCCCGAGAGAACCTACCTCAATTTGATGAAGAACAAGGAAGAACAAAGAAGGAGGAAAGAAAGAAGGACGCCGACACCCATGCACTCAACGCGAGATATCTCCCAGATCTGAAAACTTCAGTGACTGTCGCGGCTACCAAATGAAAATAGACTGGAAGAGCTTTATTTTGATAGTTTATATGTGACGACCCAGAGTTCAGGATACCGATATACCGATAACATCGGTATACCGACACCAAGAACTGGGGAGGCCACCCAAGAGGCTGATGAGGCCCCTGAAGGGTTAGTGGGGGGTTAGCTGAGGAATATGCATAATTAATTGCGAATTGGGGCGCGCAATACAAATAAGTATTTAAGATTTAAACACAAGTGCGGAAGCAATTTAAAATAACCAGAGTGATATATATAACTAGTCCAGAGTCACAAACACTAGTCCACAGGGCACAACTACGCGGGGCATACCCCGGCAAAAGTACAACACAAGCCTCAAAAAGGCAGCTCGTGCACAGCTGGCAGCTAAGGAACGGTCCCGAAACAGCACGCTAAACTCCGGGAGATGTCGGGCGCGGCTCACCTGAAAGGAGAAGGGTGAGTCACAGCCAGACTCAGTAGGGGTCACGCGGATCCCTACCTCGCACTAAACAAGCGAACATGCATAATTAACAGCAATTAAAGCATGCATTCAAATAAATACACAGGCAATGGCATGAACATCTAATCACAAGAAAGCTGTAAACTCTATCTAAGCAAGTATAACAGCTAACACATGCCGCTACTAATTAAATGCAAGCGATTAAAGCTAAAACTACCAATTAGAATGAGCTGCAACTAGTCCAAGCAACAAGGAAGGACAACCACTGGAGCAGAAACCAGAAGCGTCCACTGACGGCTTACACTGCGTCTCAAGCACTCGCAGTCGACAAGCGACAAGCTAAGCGCGCAAACAGTACCAGACCAAGTGACCAGTCGGAGTGACACCCGTCGGCATCAGTCCACAGTCTCCGACCACGTGTGCACACACTGACTCTAGCCTGAGCCAGGCCCTCTAACTAGTTTTCTCCCTTGGCAGGACGCTACCATTGGCTGGGAGCCCACGGAACTAGCTTACAAACCGTGAATGGGAAATATACCCCTCCGCCATCCTCAAGCGGGTCGGTACTCAACAGACCTTAGGGCAACAACAGTGGCTCCATTGCCTGGAAAGAAAAGCTACTCTATTGGCACATAAAACACGCCACAATATAGTAAAACAATACAACTATGGCATGAATATAGAACGGAACGCATAAGCAATGGGCTGGGAATATATTGCAGCCATCAGGGAAGTGGCGGTCAAGGACCCACGCGCCACATGCAAACGACGGTCGGGGGTCGGCGCGTTACTTCAAGAATGACGCTCCAGTCCCCATCCGTCACTCCCTTCAGGGTTCCAGCTCAAGAGGCACCAAGGGCATGTAACGGTAGGGGCCCTGCGCGTTACTTCGAAGCGACGCGTGGGGTCACCGCCGTCACATCCACCCGAGGCTCAAACCACCTATCAGCGTTCTAAATGGTAGCAGGCGAAGTAACGCCCCGGTCTAGGCGCGCCGGACCGAAACGACGGTCGGCCGACTGGCCGCCGGGCGCACCGCCTGACCAAAATCACGGAAAACAGTTGATGAGTAACGGATGGGAGCCCCACCGTTACTCTCCAAGTAACGCACCCCTATTGGGCCGCTATTTGGTAGTGACGCGTCCACCTTGGACCGTCGGGCAAGTGACGGTTCCTGGCAGGACCGTCACTGCACCTGGGTTACGGGCGGGTGCGGTTTGTAAACCGAAGCCCTCCCGGACGGCTGAAAACGCCGGGTATCGACGAAAAACCTGATAACCTGTCAAACCACGCATGCTAGACAATAATTTAACATCTAAATCTAGCACATGCAAGGCCTAAAACGCATTAAACTCAAGATTTAGGCTAAAACCCCAAAAATGGAAATATGAACATCATGCATGCTACGGGGTGCTAATCAACAAGCGAGCTAAAGGAAACGATCCTAGCAAGATCGAGGTTCCATCCCCCTACCTTTCGCAAGCCGAAACCGTCGAACGGGCCGCATGCAAGGAGGAATAGCCACGGAGCTTCCACGCTCCACCTCGCTCCCACGATCACCGATCCACGCCGAAGTGGACACCCACGCGCTCTACTCGACGCGAGGAATCCAACGGTGCCAACCTCATCTCAATCCGACGCCGTCTCGACCCCGATCCCTAAGAGAGGAGAGGAGGTGGCCGCACGGAGGAGAGAGAGAGGGAGAGGGTGAAATGAGAGATCGACGGGGGAGAGAGAGAGTGAGGGTGAGAGATATAAAAAAATAAAAATAAAATTAATATATATATAATATAATCATTATATATATAAAAATCTTATTAATATTCAATAACCCTCAAACAGCTCCGAACAAATCCGGAAAAATGCCAGACAAATTCCTAAAAATCCAGGAAAATAGCCGGAATTTCCAGAACAATTAATAGAACAAATACCACGAAGGATCCATTAAGACACGGGCCTTACAGTCCCTCCCTCCTTACAGAAATTTCGCCCTCGAAATTTACAATAACCGAAAAGGAGGAAACTGAGAAAGGACTTATACCTCACTGGAACAAGAAAGGAAAAAGCTGACGCATCTCATCTTCACGCTCCCAAGTAGACTCGTTACCAGAGTGACGCTGCCAAGCAACCCTTACCAGAGGAATAACCTTATTTCTCAACCGCTGCTCACGACGGTCTTCAATTCGGATAGGAAACTCTGGCGTGGACAAATCAGCAGTCACCTCGGGCCACACTGAATCATCGAGAACATGAGAAGCATCAGACACATATTTCCTCAACTGAGACACGTGGAACACATTATGAATAGCTTGCATGGCCGCCGGCAGTTGCAAACGATAAGCCACTGAACCAATAGCTTCAACAATCGGAAAAGGGCCAACATACCGCGGACTAAGCTTTCCACGCTTCCCAAACCTGGAAACACCCTTCATTGGAGATATTTTAACAAACACCATATCTCCTGGCTCAAATTGTAGTGGACGTCTGCGCCGATCTGCATAACTTTTCTGTCGACTCTGAGCCGTCAACAATCTCTGTCTGATCAGACGAACCACATCAGAACACTGCTGTACCATGTCCGGTCCTGTCAACAGTCGGTCCCCAACATCAAACCAGTTCAGAGGAGTACGACAAGGACGACCATACAGCGCTTCATAAGGAGCCATGCCAATACTGGAGTGAAAACTATTATTATAAGCAAACTCAACAAGTGGCAAATGCTGACCCCACGAACCTTGCCAATCAAGGCAACACGATCTCAGCATGTCTTCCAAAGTCTGAATAGTTCTCTCTGACTGTCCATCTGACTGTGGATGATACGCTGAACTGAAAGCTAACTCAGTGCCCAAAGCTTTCTGGAAACTACGCCAGAAGCCAGAGGTAAAACGCGGGTCACGATCTGACACAAGTGAAACAGGAATTCCATGCAATGGCACGATCTTCTGCACATAGAGCTCGGCCAATCTCTGCACACTCCAAGTGACTTTAATTGGCAACAATCTGGCGGTTTTCGTCAATCTGTCGACAAGCAGCCAGATTCCATCAAAACCTTGAGAAGTTCGAGGCAAACCCACCACAAAATCTGTAGTAACATGGTCCCATTTCCACATCGGAATTTCCAATGGCTGAAGCAGACCACCTGGCTTTTGATGTTCGGCTTTAACTAACTGACAAGTCAAGCACTTAGAAACAAAAATAGCCATGTCCTTCTTCATGCCGGGCCACCAGAACTGCTTCTTCAAATTCTGATACATCTTGGTGACACCAGGGTGAATAGCAAAACGGGAACCATGGGCTTCACTCAAAATCTCATTCCTCAAATCATCATCAACAGGAATATACAATCTGCCCTGGAAACTGACGACCAGCTCGTCATCAAATTCCACATCATATCTTGATATAACACGGGCCAAATCAGAATCAGCTTGTTGGGCTTCTAGAATCTGCTGATACAAAGCTGAACCCAAAACCAAGCTAGCACAAACTGCCATCCTCGGATCGGCAGGAATCTCTACACACAATGCCTCGCTCGGAAGCTGTTCCCACAATTTCCATTCATGAAGCAACAAATGACTGACTTGTACTTTCCTGCTCAGAGCATCAGCCACAACATTCATTTTACCTGGCTGATAGGAGAGTGTAAAGTCATAATCTTTCAGGTATTCCATCCATCGCCTCTGCCTGAGATTCAGATCTTTCTGGGAGAAAATATACTGTAAACTCTGATGATCAGTAAGAATCTGAAATTTCTCACCATACAGATAATGTCTCCAGATCTTCAAGGCAAAAATAACTGCAGCTAGCTCTAGATCATGAGTGGGATAATTTCCTTCATGCTGTTTCAATTGCCGAGATGCATATGCGATAACCTTACCATGTTGCATCAGCACTGCACCCAAACCTACTCGAGACGCATCTGTACAAACAAGAAAACCACCCGAGTCGGAAGGCAAAGTCAACACTGGAGAAGAAGTCAACAGCCTTTTCAATTCAACAAAGCTAGCCTCACACTGATCCGACCAGACAAATGGCACACCCTTCCGTGTCAATTTAGTCATCGGTGCTGCAATCTTCGCAAAATCCTGAATGAATCTGCGGTAATATCCAGCCAATCCTAAAAAACTTCGTATCTCCGTGATGGTCCTCGGTCTCTGCCAACTCAAAACGGCATCAATCTTTGCAGGGTCTACTGCTACTCCATCACTAGAAATCACATGGCCAAGAAAATGAATCTCCCGAAGCCAGAATTCACATTTACTGAGCTTCGCATAAAGCTCGTGATCTCTTAGAGTCTGCAGAACGATCCTCAAATGCTGCACATGTTCATCAACAGAGGCAGAATATATCAAGATATCATCAACAAAGATCACCACAAAATGGTCCAGAAATGGACGAAAGATACGCTGCATTAGATCCATGAAGGCTGCTGGGGCATTAGTCAAACCAAACGGCATGACTAAAAATTCAAAGTGACCATATCGAGTACTGAAAGCAGTCTTCTCCACATCAGATTCCCGGATCCGCAACTGAAAATAGCCAGATCGGAGATCAATCCGTGAAAAGACAGCAGCAGACTGTAACTGGTCAAACAAATCATCAATCCTGGGGAGCGGATACTTATTCTTGATAGTCGCCTGATTCAGCTGCCTGTAATCAATACAAAGCCTCAGGTTTCCATCTTTCTTTTTCACAAACAGTACTGGGGCACTCCACGGAGAAAAACTGGGACGAATATAACCCTTCTCCAGTAACTCTAGTAGCTGTGCACGCAGTACTTTCAATTCAGCTGGAGCCATTCGGTACGGCGGCTTTGCTAAGGGGCCAGTACCTGGAATCAGTTCAATCACCATCTCAATCTCTCGCTCTGGGGGCAAGCCTGGCAACTCGTCAGGAAACACATCAGGGAACTCACAGACAACCGGAATATCACAAACATCCCGTCGTGGTTTTTCAACAGCCACCACTGAAGCAAGGAATCCCTGACAACCTGCGCTAAGCAACCTATAGGCTCGAATAGCAGAAATAATCATACGAGAAGAACGGGATCGAATACCTTGAAAATAAAAGGCTGATTTTCCCTGGGGCTGAAAATAGACTTTCTTCGATCTGCAGTCAACCACAGCTCCATAATGCTCCAACCAATCCATTCCCAGAATAACATCATAATCTGCCAGCTGCAACGCATACAATCTCGCCGGCAACTGGTGATCATCAATCATCACAGGAGACTCATCCAAACACAAGGGAGTAACCATGAAATCTCCAGAAGGCAATTCCACAAACAACTCACAAGACAGCTCAGAAGTGGGTTCCTCAATACAAGCCATAAAATCCTCAGAAATAAAAGAGTGAGAAGCACCAGAATCAAATAAGACATGAGCTGCATGACCATAAAGCATAATCGTACCTTCCACAAGATGGGACGCAGCAGCATCAGCTCTTGTCAAATGAGAAACTTTGCCTTTCTGCTTCTTAGAACCAACTGAAGATTGCTGAGAAGACGCCGACGCCTGAGAGAAAAATTGCTGTGGAGCTTGAGGTGCAGGAGGTCTAAACTGCGGCTGAGGTTGAGAAAACTGAGGAGCTTGCAATGGATTCGGCCTCAGCGGGCAATCTCGAACCACATGACCTGGCTGGTCACACCTAAAGCAAACAACAGGAAGAGAACACGGTTGGCCCTTATGATGACCACCGCATCTCCGACACGTCCACGGCTGACTAGCAGCTGAGCTCTGTCGAGTTTGAGAAGAAGGTGCTGTCGGCTGCTGAACAGAATCTGCACCGGACGGCTGCTGAACAAACTTCTTCTTCTTCTTGAACCTTTTGAACTTGGGCTTAGAAGGAGAGGAAGCACTGGAAACCTCTGACTGGACCGAAGGAACACTAGGCACGGGCTGTCGGTAAGTCTGCTGAACCTGAGCCACCGGCTGCACTGACCCTGCCTGGGGATATCCACCCGGTCTCGCCATCTCCAGCTCTAAAGCTACAGCTGTCTGGCACGCAGTATCGAGATCCGCAACACGACTCGCTATCAACGGCATCTTCAACTCTGGCCTCAACCCTCGCAAGAATTGCTGGGTCTTCAAAGCTTCACTGGCCAGCACATGGGGCGCATACTGACCCAATTCCAAGAACTTATTCCTGTACTGAAGCACGGTCATACTGCCCTGGGTCAATTCCATAAACCGATACATCTTATCCATCTGCAAGCAGGCAGGAGTATAGGCACGCTCAAAAGCAGCAACGAACTCTGCCCAAGTGATTTGCCGAAGAGGTCTGGATCGAAAGGAAATCTGCCACTCGGCTTTCCACCACGCAATGGACGTACCCTGGAGTTGAAAGGCAGCGAGCATGACTTTCTCATCTTCAGCACACTCCATCGAAACAAAAACACGCTCTATCGCATCCATCCATTGCCTCGCGACTTCTGGATCAGCTTGGCCATCGAAAGCAGGCGGATTAAACATCAGAAATTCCTTCAAAGCCTTGCCTCGACTGCCAGGCACTTCAGCTTGAACGATCGGCACTGGAGGAGCAACTGGAACGACAGGAACAGCGGGAACTGCAGGAGGAGGTGCAGAACCGCTATCTTCCCTGGGCGCATCTCGAGGAACACGAGGAGCTCGAGGAGGTCTTCCTCGACGAGGCGGCATAATTATGCTGCCAGAAACACAATCAACAATGAAATCCATCAATCATACGGAAAACATCCTATGCCAGCAAGAGACAACAACAGGACTAGCTCTGGACCAAGCGTCAATTCCAATTCTTTACGCAAATCCTCAACTTCAAGCTCTGATACCACCTGTGACGACCCAGAGTTCAGGATACCGATATACCGATAACATCGGTATACCGACACCAAGAACTGGGGAGGCCACCCAAGAGGCTGATGAGGCCCCTGAAGGGTTAGTGGGGGGTTAGCTGAGGAATATGCATAATTAATTGCGAATTGGGGCGCGCAATACAAATAAGTATTTAAGATTTAAACACAAGTGCGGAAGCAATTTAAAATAACCAGAGTGATATATATAACTAGTCCAGAGTCACAAACACTAGTCCACAGGGCACAACTACGCGGGGCATACCCCGGCAAAAGTACAACACAAGCCTCAAAAAGGCAGCTCGTGCACAGCTGGCAGCTAAGGAACGGTCCCGAAACAGCACGCTAAACTCCGGGAGATGTCGGGCGCGGCTCACCTGAAAGGAGAAGGGTGAGTCACAGCCAGACTCAGTAGGGGTCACGCGGATCCCTACCTCGCACTAAACAAGCGAACATGCATAATTAACAGCAATTAAAGCATGCATTCAAATAAATACACAGGCAATGGCATGAACATCTAATCACAAGAAAGCTGTAAACTCTATCTAAGCAAGTATAACAGCTAACACATGCCGCTACTAATTAAATGCAAGCGATTAAAGCTAAAACTACCAATTAGAATGAGCTGCAACTAGTCCAAGCAACAAGGAAGGACAACCACTGGAGCAGAAACCAGAAGCGTCCACTGACGGCTTACACTGCGTCTCAAGCACTCGCAGTCGACAAGCGACAAGCTAAGCGCGCAAACAGTACCAGACCAAGTGACCAGTCGGAGTGACACCCGTCGGCATCAGTCCACAGTCTCCGACCACGTGTGCACACACTGACTCTAGCCTGAGCCAGGCCCTCTAACTAGTTTTCTCCCTTGGCAGGACGCTACCATTGGCTGGGAGCCCACGGAACTAGCTTACAAACCGTGAATGGGAAATATACCCCTCCGCCATCCTCAAGCGGGTCGGTACTCAACAGACCTTAGGGCAACAACAGTGGCTCCATTGCCTGGAAAGAAAAGCTACTCTATTGGCACATAAAACACGCCACAATATAGTAAAACAATACAACTATGGCATGAATATAGAACGGAACGCATAAGCAATGGGCTGGGAATATATTGCAGCCATCAGGGAAGTGGCGGTCAAGGACCCACGCGCCACATGCAAACGACGGTCGGGGGTCGGCGCGTTACTTCAAGAATGACGCTCCAGTCCCCATCCGTCACTCCCTTCAGGGTTCCAGCTCAAGAGGCACCAAGGGCATGTAACGGTAGGGGCCCTGCGCGTTACTTCGAAGCGACGCGTGGGGTCACCGCCGTCACATCCACCCGAGGCTCAAACCACCTATCAGCGTTCTAAATGGTAGCAGGCGAAGTAACGCCCCGGTCTAGGCGCGCCGGACCGAAACGACGGTCGGCCGACTGGCCGCCGGGCGCACCGCCTGACCAAAATCACGGAAAACAGTTGATGAGTAACGGATGGGAGCCCCACCGTTACTCTCCAAGTAACGCACCCCTATTGGGCCGCTATTTGGTAGTGACGCGTCCACCTTGGACCGTCGGGCAAGTGACGGTTCCTGGCAGGACCGTCACTGCACCTGGGTTACGGGCGGGTGCGGTTTGTAAACCGAAGCCCTCCCGGACGGCTGAAAACGCCGGGTATCGACGAAAAACCTGATAACCTGTCAAACCACGCATGCTAGACAATAATTTAACATCTAAATCTAGCACATGCAAGGCCTAAAACGCATTAAACTCAAGATTTAGGCTAAAACCCCAAAAATGGAAATATGAACATCATGCATGCTACGGGGTGCTAATCAACAAGCGAGCTAAAGGAAACGATCCTAGCAAGATCGAGGTTCCATCCCCCTACCTTTCGCAAGCCGAAACCGTCGAACGGGCCGCATGCAAGGAGGAATAGCCACGGAGCTTCCACGCTCCACCTCGCTCCCACGATCACCGATCCACGCCGAAGTGGACACCCACGCGCTCTACTCGACGCGAGGAATCCAACGGTGCCAACCTCATCTCAATCCGACGCCGTCTCGACCCCGATCCCTAAGAGAGGAGAGGAGGTGGCCGCACGGAGGAGAGAGAGAGGGAGAGGGTGAAATGAGAGATCGACGGGGGAGAGAGAGAGTGAGGGTGAGAGATATAAAAAAATAAAAATAAAATTAATATATATATAATATAATCATTATATATATATAAAAATCTTATTAATATTCAATAACCCTCAAACAGCTCCGAACAAATCCGGAAAAATGCCAGACAAATTCCTAAAAATCCAAGAAAATAGCCGGAATTTCCAGAACAATTAATAGAACAAATACCACGAAGGATCCATTAAGACACGGGCCTTACATTATACACGTTCTGGGATGGTCTGTGGTGAGAGGATTCGACGTCACAAGTGACGTGTTGGACAAGGCGCTGCCAAGCAAGACCAAGTCAAAACTCGACCAGCCGCCTCAATTAGGGTTAGGATTTCGAGCAATTTTTAGAGGGCTATTGGAGTTAAGATCATGGCCTTTAGTTTGACACCAATTTCAGATCAAATGGTTGAGTATTAAGGTCGAATTTTATGTTTTAAGATGGGGTGAATAGTGAACACGAATTTCGGGTTGGTAGGTATAGAAATTGGACTTAAACCCCTGATTAGGCCTTGTTAACAATTTTATTAGGCTTAGCCCTAGAAGATAAAAATGTTAAACGAAATGGATTACACAATAATATGATTTTTATGGATTTTTATAAAATAGTCGAAAAGTGACTTGTACTATTCATTAAAGAATTAATCTAATTAATTCAAAAAAATTCAAATAAATTCAAATAATTTCAAATAATTCCTACTAAATTTCTACAACAATTCAAATAAGTTCTAATTAAATTTATAAAAGGATTTGGGGTCATTGGTTGAACATTAAGCTCCAATTTCACGTTTTAAGTTAAGGTTAGGCACAGTTAACTTAGTGTACATTTTTAGACTTAATCCATTAATTAGACTTAATTACGTATTTTTGTTGGGTTGAACCCAGAAGATAAAGTTGCTAACTACATCGTCCTTGACCCAATTAGCATTTTTCCAGATTTCTATAAGGTAGTCAAAAATTCACTAGTTCTATTTACTAAGGAATTAAATATTAAATTCTGAAATTTATTTATCTCAGTGAAAAATTCAATTATTTCAATTAAATTTCAGATTTTCAAAACCGGGGTATTACACCCTCCCCCACTTAAAGGAATTTGGTCCCCAAATTCACTGGGTATTACCAATTATGTGAATGTTTGAACTAAGATGATCTTATTTATCAAAATAGCACGTTAATTATACAACTAATGCCGAAAGAATTTTGCTATAACTAGGGATAAAAGAGAACGATATCATATATAGTTCTTCATTCGATAGAAGTTGGTTCCGATTCTTCTTGTAGTTTTGCTTGTGGAAGTAACTTAGGACAGTTAGCCATTTTATGATCCTGATCTCCGCAACGCATACACGCTCCGCACCTTCGCCAGCACTCCTTCGCGAGATGACCAAGTTTGTGACAGTACTTACATTCCATTTGCGCAATATTACGCTTCTTCTTCTTATTACGTCGGGTTTCCTTACGTCGGACTCGCCAGCCTCTAGCGGAACCGAAACTTAGCTTACCAGAACCACTCGGTTTCGTTTTAAAGATGGCTTAATAACCTGCAAGATAATTATATGGTTAACTTCTTCATTACCCTTACTCCTAACGCAACGCAATCTTGCATATATTTTATTACTTAACCCACAATACTACCCAATCTCACAATGATACAAGAGATGACATGGGTCTAAAGACTTAGGGTAACCTATACACTTGGACTAAATCCAAGGGACTCAGGCAAGGAGGCTCTGATACCAAAATTGTCACGTCCCGAACCGATAGCAGCGGGAAGCGATGCTCGGAACGTGGCAAGACACAGTCACGATAACAAGAGCGGAAGATAAATAATCACAATAAAATACAAAGAGGCCAGACACACATTTTGAGAAAATACGAACTCTTATTAATTTAAAAAGATATATTTTGACACCACTTACAATAAAAGATTCAAAATAAATAACAAAAAGAAATAACCAGACTAGCTAGACTTGAGAAGATAAAAAGAACAGACTCCAACTCTAGGTTCCAGGTTCCACTCGATCACACTGATCCGTTTCCCAATGCACGTACCGATACTCGCATAACCTGAAAAGGGTTGGAAGTAGGGGTGAGCAAAAAGCTCAGTAGGAATTATACTCTATCATCAGGCATAGTTTAAGTGATTAACAAGTAAATTACAGTTTCATATGCCACGCTAATAAGAGAAATAAATGACGATATGAAACAACGTAATAAAACAGATCTTGCAAGGTCAAGAAATAGCAGGTAAGAACAAGATATCAAGTACGAGATTGAACAAGAACAAGTATACAAGAATTTGCTACAGGAGATTTCACGTAATGAATTTACCATAAGATAGTAATAGAGTATTCACTAGATAATTGCAAGTACAAGAATTTCCAACAGGAAATAGCAAGAGTTGGCCAAGCAAGCAAGTAGTTTAAGCGCCTCTCAAGCACTCAACGAGATTCAAGTACGTTACTTATCAAGTTCCTTGGGTCGACGTCAACGTGATTCAAGCACACCAAGTCACAAGTAACAAGTAACAAGATATTTATTTCTAGACTTAACAAGTCATGCACTCGGGTGTAATGCCTCACCCTGTCATTAACATCCCATGGGCTCACTAACTTTCGGGCGCTCTCCCCAGGACCAGACCGGGCCCTTATGGTGCGTTGGCATATAATGGATCCAAGATCCCACGTGTCTAGATAGTCAAGTAAATGGCCAAGTAATCAGAGGAGTTACTGTCATAAGCTCAAGATTAAAGGACTAACTTATCCTTAGACTCAAGAATACGAAACACGATAAAACCCAAACACCGAGGGTTGTACGGCTAACACCGGCCGTACTCACAAGAGTCACGATCCACGAGTCATGAAGTCAAGAACAACGGCTGACAGTACGCCGCTCTAAGTACGAACTGACTGACTAAGAGCATTAAGAAAAACCAAATAAAGCCTTTTAACTCCTAATTTTACATGCTTAATTAGATATATGGTTTTTCATTAAAAGATGGATCAAGATGGATCAAGGTGATAATGAACAAGTTCAAAAGATATCATGCAATTTACAGGAATTTACTTGCATAATTACCACTTATTATATGTGTTTTTTTACTAATTATCAATTTAAGATGCTAATTAACTCCATTTAACATGCTAATTAAGAATTAAGATACCAATTAACAATTTAGAACCACATTAATTCATTTTCTATGAAGAGTATATATTACTGGTACAGAAATATAAACTACCGTCTAAACAACAATTAAGATGCTAATTTAACAATCAGAAACACGAATCATCAACTTACGATACTAATTAGCAATTAACATACTAATTAACAATTAAAAACATAAATTATCTACACACTAAATCATTTTCTGTGAAAAATATATTTCTGGTACAGAAATGTAAATCTACTGTCTTAGCAATAATCAAGATACTAATAACACTTAAAAACACTAATTATCAATTTAAGATACTAATTAGCAATTAACATACTAATTAACAATTAAAAACACAAATTATCTACACACTAAATCATTTTCTGTGAAAAATATATTTCTGGTACAGAAATGTAAATCTACTGTCTTAACAGTAATTAAGATACTAATTTAACACTTAAAAACACTAATTATCAATTTAAGATACTAATTAGCAATTAAGATGCGATTAAGATACTAATTAATAATCAAAACCCACATTTAAATCATTTTCTATGAAAAATACGTTTCTGGGACAGAAATATAAAATTACTGCCTTAACATGCATTTACTAGGGTAATCGGGACGTTAAACGGTGAAACCGGGCGCGAAAACTGTCTCTGGGGGTTAAACGGTCTGTTATGGGCCGTTTAGGGTTTCACAGGGGTTGGGCGGTCCATGAGCGACCGCGCATCCCAGGGTTTGGGGTTGGGCGGTCCAGGGGCGACTGCCCATCCCAGGGTCGCTGGGGTTGGGTGGTCTATCGCGAGACCGCCCATCCCGGGCAGATTCCGATTTTTAATATATTTTTCCAAATTTTGCCTAATTCCTCATATTTTCTAGGGTTTCAATAAAACCACAAATTCAGACAATATACTCGATCAAAATTAGGGCTTTTACAGTCAAAAGAAAGAGCACAGAAAGTTCTACAAGATACATGGATCAATTTCATGTTTTAAAGCCCGAATCAATACAGAAATCAAAGGGGAACTAGTAAACCCTAATTTTGACTTGTCTATACTAAATGATTTAATTCGCGGAATACACCCAATACAAATTGGGGCTTTTGGTACCGATGGAAAGCTCATGAAAACTACTATCTAATAGCAGGGTCAATTTCAGATTAACATGCTTAAATCGAGATTTATTAAAGAAAGAACAGTAAAAACCTTAACTTGACATGCTGTTACTAAATCGTAAAATACTCTCAATATACAGAATATAATTTGGGGCTTTTACTATCAAAATGACGAGCATGAAAAACTATATAAGATGCATGGATTACTTTTTGATTCACAGCCCGAATTCATCACTTAATCTAAGGAAGAACAACTTAAACCCTAGTTCTAACATGATTCTAACATGGCTCACTAAATGACTAAATTCGCATGCTACACTTAATAGAAATTGGGGCTTTATATATCAAAAGAAAGAGGAATGCATGCTGAACATTTTGATATATCATTTAAGGTTTGAGCCCGAGAGAACCTACCTCAATTTGATGAAGAACAAGGAAGAACAAAGAAGGAGGAAAGAAAGAAGGACGCCGACACCCACGCACTCAACGCGAGATATCTCCCAGATCTGAAAACTTCAGCGACTGCCGCGGCTACCAAATGAAAATAGACTGGAAGAGCTTTATTTTGATAGTTTATACACGTTCTGGGATGGTCTGTGGTGAGAGGAATCGACGCCACAAGTGACGTGTTGGACAAGGCGCCGCCAAGCAAGACCAAGTCAAAACTCGACCAGCCGCCTCAATTAGGGTTAGGATTTCGAGCAATTTTTAGAGGGCTATTGAAGTTAAGATCATGGCCTTTAGTTTGACACCAATTTCAGATCAAATGGTTGAGTATTAAGGTCGAATTTTATGTTTTAAGATGGGGTGAATAGTGAACACGAATTTCGGGTTGGTAGGTATAGAAATTGGACTTAAACCCCTGATTAGGCCTTGTTAACAATTTTATTAGGCTTAGCCCTAGAAGATAAAAATGTTAAACGAAATGGATTACACAATAATATGATTTTTATGGATTTTTATAAAATAGTCGAAAAGTGACTTGTACTATTCATTAAAGAATTAATCTAATTAATTCAAATAAATTCAAATAAATTCAAATAATTTCATAAAATTCCTACTAAATTTCTACGACAATTCAAATAAGTTCTAATTAAATTTATAAAAGGATTTGGGGTCATTGGTTGAACATTAAGCTCCAATTTCGTTTTAAGTTAAGGTTAGGCACAGTTAACTTAGTGTACATTTTTAGGCTTAATCCATTAATTAGACCTAATTACGGATTTTTGTTGGGTTGAACCCAGAAGATAAAGTTGCTAACTACATCGTCCTTGACCCAATTAGCATTTTTCCAGATTTTTATAAGGTAGTCAAAAATTCACTAGTTCTATTTACTAAGGAATTAAATATTAAATATTAAATTCCAAAATTCATTTATCTCAGTGAAAAATTCAATTATTTCAATTAAATTTTAGATTTTCAAAACCGGGGTATTACACCCTCCCCCACTTAAAGGAATTTGGTCCCCAAATTCACTGGGTATTACCAATTATGTGAATGTTTGAACTAAGATGATCTTATTTATCAAAATAGCATGTTAATTATACAACTAATGCCGAAAGAATTTAGCTATAGCTAGGGATAAAAGAGAACGATACCATATATAGTTCTTCATTCGATAGAAGTTGGTTCCGATTCTTCTTGTAGTTTTGCTTGTGGAAGTAACTTAGGACAGTTAGCCATTTTATGATCCTGATCTCCGCAACGCAGACACGCTCCGCACCTTCGCCAGCACTCCTTCGCGAGATGACCAAGTTTGTGACAGTACTTACATTCCATTTGCGCAATATTACTCTTCTTCTTCTTATTACGTCGGGTTTCCTTACGTCGGACTCGCCAGCCTCTAGCGGAACCGAAACTTAGCTTACCAGAACCACTCGGTTTCATTTTAAGGATGGCTTAATAACCTGCAAGATAATTATATGGTTAACTTCTTCATTACCCTTACTCCTAACGCAACGCAATCTTGCATATATTTTATTACTTAACCCACAATACTACCCAATCTCACAATGGTACAAGAGATGACACGGGTCTTAAGACTTAGGGTAACCTATACACTTGGACTAAATCCAAGGGACTCAGGCAAGGAGGCTCTGATACCAAAATTGTCACGCCCCGAACCGATAGCAGCGGGAAGCGATGCTCGGAACGTGGCAAGAGACAGTCACGATAACAAGAGCGGAAGATAAATAATCACAATAAAATACAAAGAGGCCAGACACACATTTTGAGAAAATACGAACTCTTATTAATTTAAAAAGATATATTTTGACACCACTTACAATAAAAGATTCAAAATAAATAACAAAAAGAAATAACCAGACTAGCTAGACTCGAGAAGATAAAAAGAACAGACTCCAACTCTAGGTTCCAGGTTCCACTCGATCACACTGATCCGTTTCCCAATGCACGTACCGATACTCGCATAACCTGAAAAGGGTTGGAAGTAGGGGTGAGCAAAAAGCTCAGTAGGAATTATACTCTATCATCAGGCATAGTTTAAGTGATTAACAAGTAAATTACAGTTTCATATGCCACGCTAATAAGAGAAATAAATGACGATATGAAACAACGTAATAAACAGATCTTGCAAGGTCAAGAAATAGCAGGTAAGAACAAGATATCAAGTACGAGATTGAACAAGAACAAGTATACAAGAATTTGCTACAGGAGATTTCACGTAATGAATTTACCATAAGATAGTAATAGAGTATTCACTAGATAATTGCAAGTACAAGAATTTCCAACAGGAAATAGCAAGAGTTGGCCAAGCAAGCAAGTAGTTTAAGCGCCTCTCAAGCACTCAACGAGATTCAAGTACGTTACTTATCAAGTTCCTTGGGTCGACGTCAACGTGATTCAAGCACACCAAGTCACAAGTAACAAGTAACAAGATATTTATTTCTAGACTTAACAAGTCATGCACTCGGGTGTAATGCCTCACCCTGTCATTAACATCCCATGGGCTCACTAACTTTCGGGCGCTCTCCCCAGGACCAGACCGGGCCCTTATGGTGCGTTGGCATATAATGGATCCAAGATCCCACGTGTCTAGATAGTCAAGTAAATGGCCAAGTAATCAGAGGAGTTACTGTCATAAGCTCAAGATTAAAGGACTAACTTATCCTTAGACTCAAGAATACGAAACACGATAAAACCCAAACACCGAGGGTTGTACGGCTAACACCGGCCGTACTCACAAGAGTCACGATCCACGAGTCATGAAGTCAAGAACAACGGCTGACAGTACGCCGCTCTAAGTACGAACTGACTGACTAAGAGCATTAAGAAAAACCAAATAAAGCCTTTTAACTCCTAATTTTACATGCTTAATTAGATATATGGTTTTTCATTAAAAGATGGATCAAGATGGATCAAGGTGATAATGAACAAGTTCAAAAGATATCATGCAATTTACAGGAATTTACTTGCATAATTACCACTTATTATATGTGTTTTTTTACTAATTATCAATTTAAGATGCTAATTAACTCCATTTAACATGCTAATTAAGAATTAAGATACCAATTAACAATTTAGAACCACATTAATTCATTTTCTATGAAGAGTATATATTACTGGTACAGAAATATAAACTACCGTCTAAACAACAATTAAGATGCTAATTTAACAATCAGAAACACGAATCATCAACTTACGATACTAATTAGCAATTAACATACTAATTAACAATTAAAAACACAAATTATCTACACACTAAATCATTTTCTGTGAAAAATATATTTCTGGTACAGAAATGTAAATCTACTGTCTTAGCAATAATCAAGATACTAATTTAACACTTAAAAACACTAATTATCAATTTAAGATACTAATTAGCAATTAACATACTAATTAACAATTAAAAACACAAATTATCTACACACTAAATCATTTTCTGTGAAAAATATATTTCTGGTACAGAAATGTAAATCTACTGTCTTAACAGTAATTAAGATACTAATTTAACACTTAAAAACACTAATTATCAATTTAAGATACTAATTAGCAATTAAGATGCGATTAAGATACTAATTAATAATCAAAACCCACATTTAAATCATTTTCTATGAAAAATACGTTTCTGGGACAGAAATATAAAATTACTGCCTTAACATGCATTTACTAGGGTAATCGGGACGTTAAACGGTGAAACCGGGCGCGAAAACTGTCTCTGGGGGTTAAACGGTCTGTTATGGGCCGTTTAGGGTTTCACAGGGGTTGGGCGGTCCATGAGCGACCGCGCATCCCAGGGTTTGGGGTTGGGCGGTCCAGGGGCGACCGCCCATCCCAGGGTCGCTGGGGTTGGGCGGTCTATCGCGAGACCGCCCATCCCGGGCAGATTCCGATTTTTAATATATTTTTCCAAATTTTGCCTAATTCCTCATATTTTCTAGGGTTTCAATAAAACCACAAATTCGGACAATATACTCGATCAAAATTAGGGCTTTTACAGTCAAAAGAAAGAGCACAGAAAGTTCTACAAGATACATGGATCAATTTCATGTTTTAAAGCCCGAATCAATATAGAAATCAAAGGGGAACTAGTAAACCCTAATTTTGACTTGTCTATACTAAATGATTTAATTCGCGGAATACACCCAATACAAATTGGGGCTTTTGGTACCGATGGAAAGCTCATGAAAACTACTATCTAATAGCAGGGTCAATTTCAGATTAACATGCTTAAATCGAGATTTATTAAAGAAAGAACAGTAAAAACCTTAACTTGACATGCTGTTACTAAATCGTAAAATACTCTCAATATACAGAATATAATTTGGGGCTTTTACTATCAAAATGACGAGCATGAAAAACTATATAAGATGCATGGATTACTTTTTGATTCACAGCCCGAATTCATCACTTAATCTAAGGAAGAACAACTTAAACCCTAGTTCTAACATGATTCTAACATGGCTCACTAAATGACTAAATTCGCATGCTACACTTAATAGAAATTGGGGCTTTATATATCAAAAGAAAGAGGAATGCATGCTGAACATTTTGATATATCATTTAAGGTTTGAGCCCGAGAGAACCTACCTCAATTTGATGAAGAACAAGGAAGAACAAAGAAGGAGGAAAGAAAGAAGGACGCCGACACCCACGCACTCAACGCGAGATATCTCCCAGATCTGAAAACTTCAGCGACTGCCGCGGCTACCAAATGAAAATAGACTGGAAGAGCTTTATTTTGATAGTTTATACACGTTCTGGGATGGTCTGTGGTGAGAGGAATCGACGCCACAAGTGACGTGTTGGACAAGGCGCCGCCAAGCAAGACCAAGTCAAAACTCGACCAGCCGCCTCAATTAGGGTTAGGATTTCGAGCAATTTTTAGAGGGCTATTGAAGTTAAGATCATGGCCTTTAGTTTGACACCAATTTCAGATCAAATGGTTGAGTATTAAGGTCGAATTTTATGTTTTAAGATGGGGTGAATAGTGAACACGAATTTCGGGTTGGTAGGTATAGAAATTGGACTTAAACCCCTGATTAGGCCTTGTTAACGATTTTATTAGGCTTAGCCCTAGAAGAAAAAAATGTTAAACGAAATGGATTACACAATAATATGATTTTTATGGATTTTTATAAAATAGTCGAAAAGTGACTTGTACTATTCATTAAAGAATTAATCTAATTAATTCAAATAAATTCAAATAATTTCAAATAATTCCTACTAAATTTCTACAACAATTCAAATAAGTTCTAATTAAATTTATAAAAGGATTTGGGGTCATTGGTTGAACATTAAGCTCCAATTTCGCGTTTTAAGTTAAGGTTAGGCATAGTTAACTTAGTGTACATTTTTAGGCTTAATCCATTAATTAGACCTAATTACGGATTTTTGTTGGGTTGAACCCAGAAGATAAAGTTGCTAACTACATCGTCCTTGACCCAATTAGCATTTTTCCAGATTTTTATAAGGTAGTCAAAAATTCACTAGTTCTATTTACTAAGGAATTAAATATTAAATTCCGAAATTCATTTATCTCAGTGAAAAATTCAATTATTTCAATTAAATTTCAGATTTTCAAAACCGGGGTATTACACCCTCCCCCACTTAAAGGAATTTGGTCCCCAAATTCACTGGGTCTTACCAATTATGTGAATGTTTGAACTAAGATGATCTTATTTATCAAAATAGCATGTTAATTATACAACTAATGCCGAAAGAATTTAGCTATAGCTAGGGATAAAAGAGAACGATACCATATATAGTTCTTCATTCGATAGAAGTTGGTTCCGATTCTTCTTGTAGTTTTGCTTGTGGAAGTAACTTAGGACAGTTAGCCATTTTATGATCCTGATCTCCGCAACGCAGACACGCTCCGCACCTTCGCCAGCACTCCTTCGCGAGATGACCAAGTTTGTGACAGTACTTACATTCCATTTGCGCAATATTACTCTTCTTCTTCTTATTACGTCGGGTTTCCTTACGTCGGACTCGCCAGCCTCTAGCGGAACCGAAACTTAGCTTACCAGAACCACTCGGTTTCATTTTAAGGATGGCTTAATAACCTGCAAGATAATTATATGGTTAACTTCTTCATTACCCTTACTCCTAACGCAACGCAATCTTGCATATATTTTATTACTTAACCCACAATACTACCCAATCTCACAATGGTACAAGAGATGACACGGGTCTTAAGACTTAGGGTAACCTATACACTTGGACTAAATCCAAGGGACTCAGGCAAGGAGGCTCTGATACCAAAATTGTCACGCCCCGAACCGATAGCAGCGGGAAGCGATGCTCGGAACGTGGCAAGAGACAGTCACGATAACAAGAGCGGAAGATAAATAATCACAATAAAATACAAAGAGGCCAGACACACATTTTGAGAAAATACGAACTCTTATTAATTTAAAAAGATATATTTTGACACCACTTACAATAAAAGATTCAAAATAAATAACAAAAAGAAATAACCAGACTAGCTAGACTCGAGAAGATAAAAAGAACAGACTCCAACTCTAGGTTCCAGGTTCCACTCGATCACACTGATCCGTTTCCCAATGCACGTACCGATACTCGCATAACCTGAAAAGGGTTGGAAGTAGGGGTGAGCAAAAAGCTCAGTAGGAATTATACTCTATCATCAGGCATAGTTTAAGTGATTAACAAGTAAATTACAGTTTCATATGCCACGCTAATAAGAGAAATAAATGACGATATGAAACAACGTAATAAAACAGATCTTGCAAGGTCAAGAAATAGCAGGTAAGAACAAGATATCAAGTACGAGATTGAACAAGAACAAGTATACAAGAATTTGCTACAGGAGATTTCACGTAATGAATTTACCATAAGATAGTAATAGAGTATTCACTAGATAATTGCAAGTACAAGAATTTCCAACAGGAAATAGCAAGAGTTGGCCAAGCAAGCAAGTAGTTTAAGCGCCTCTCAAGCACTCAACGAGATTCAAGTACGTTACTTATCAAGTTCCTTGGGTCGACGTCAACGTGATTCAAGCACACCAAGTCACAAGTAACAAGTAACAAGATATTTATTTCTAGACTTAACAAGTCATGCACTCGGGTGTAATGCCTCACCCTGTCATTAACATCCCATGGGCTCACTAACTTTCGGGCGCTCTCCCCAGGACCAGACCGGGCCCTTATGGTGCGTTGGCATATAATGGATCCAAGATCCCACGTGTCTAGATAGTCAAGTAAATGGCCAAGTAATCAGAGGAGTTACTGTCATAAGCTCAAGATTAAAGGACTAACTTATCCTTAGACTCAAGAATACGAAACACGATAAAACCCAAACACCGAGGGTTGTACGGCTAACACCGGCCGTACTCACAAGAGTCACGATCCACGAGTCATGAAGTCAAGAACAACGGCTGACAGTACGCCGCTCTAAGTACGAACTGACTGACTAAGAGCATTAAGAAAAACCAAATAAAGCCTTTTAACTCCTAATTTTACATGCTTAATTAGATATATGGTTTTTCATTAAAAGATGGATCAAGATGGATCAAGGTGATAATGAACAAGTTCAAAAGATATCATGCAATTTACAGGAATTTACTTGCATAATTACCACTTATTATATGTGTTTTTTTACTAATTATCAATTTAAGATGCTAATTAACTCCATTTAACATGCTAATTAAGAATTAAGATACCAATTAACAATTTAGAACCACATTAATTCATTTTCTATGAAGAGTATATATTACTGGTACAGAAATATAAACTACCGTCTAAACAACAATTAAGATGCTAATTTAACAATCAGAAACACGAATCATCAACTTACGATACTAATTAGCAATTAACATACTAATTAACAATTAAAAACACAAATTATCTACACACTAAATCATTTTCTGTGAAAAATATATTTCTGGTACAGAAATGTAAATCTACTGTCTTAGCAATAATCAAGATACTAATTTAACACTTAAAAACACTAATTATCAATTTAAGATACTAATTAGCAATTAACATACTAATTAACAATTAAAAACACAAATTATCTACACACTAAATCATTTTCTGTGAAAAATATATTTCTGGTACAGAAATGTAAATCTACTGTCTTAACAGTAATTAAGATACTAATTTAACACTTAAAAACACTAATTATCAATTTAAGATACTAATTAGCAATTAAGATGCGATTAAGATACTAATTAATAATCAAAACCCACATTTAAATCATTTTCTATGAAAAATACGTTTCTGGGACAGAAATATAAAATTACTGCCTTAACATGCATTTACTAGGGTAATCGGGACGTTAAACGGTGAAACCGGGCGCGAAAACTGTCTCTGGGGGTTAAACGGTCTGTTATGGGCCGTTTAGGGTTTCACAGGGGTTGGGCGGTCCATGAGCGACCGCGCATCCCAGGGTTTGGGGTTGGGCGGTCCAGGGGCGACCGCCCATCCCAGGGTCGCTGGGGTTGGGCGGTCTATCGCGAGACCGCCCATCCCGGGCAGATTCCGATTTTTAATATATTTTTCCAAATTTTGCCTAATTCCTCATATTTTCTAGGGTTTCAATAAAACCACAAATTCGGACAATATACTCGATCAAAATTAGGGCTTTTACAGTCAAAAGAAAGAGCACAGAAAGTTCTACAAGATACATGGATCAATTTCATGTTTTAAAGCCCGAATCAATACAGAAATCAAAGGGGAACTAGTAAACCCTAATTTTGACTTGTCTATACTAAATGATTTAATTCGCGGAATACACCCAATAAAAATTGGGGCTTTTGGTACCGATGGAAAGCTCATGAAAACTACTATCTAATAGCAGGGTCAATTTCAGATTAACATGCTTAAATCGAGATTTATTAAAGAAAGAACAGTAAAAACCTTAACTTGACATGCTGTTACTAAATCGTAAAATACTCTCAATATACAGAATATAATTTGGGGCTTTTACTATCAAAATGACGAGCATGAAAAACTATATAAGATGCATGGATTACTTTTTGATTCACAGCCCGAATTCATCACTTAATCTAAGGAAGAACAACTTAAACCCTAGTTCTAACATGATTCTAACATGGCTCACTAAATGACTAAATTCTAGGGCTTTATATATCAAAAGAAAGAGGAATACATGCTGAACATTTTGATATATCATTTAAGGTTTGAGCCCGAGAGAACCTACCTCAATTTGATGAAGAACAAGGAAGAACAAAGAAGGAGGAAAGAAAGAAGGACGCCGACACCCACACACTCAACGCGAGATATCTCCCAGATCTGAAAACTTCAGCGATTGCCGCGACTACCAAATGAAAATAGACTGGAAGAACTTTATTTTGATAGTTTATACATGTTCTGGGATGGTCTGTGGTGAGAGGAATCGACGCCACAAGTGACGTGTTGGACAAGGCGCCGCCAAGCAAGACCAAGTCAAAACTAGACCAGCCGCCTCAATTAGGGTTAGGATTTCGAGCAATTTTTAGAGGGCTATTGAAGTTAAGATCATGGCCTTTAGTTTGACACCAATTTCAGATCAAATGGTTGAGTATTAAGGTCGAATTTTATGTTTTAAGATGGGGTGAATAGTGAATGAAGAGGCGGAATCTCGCGCTGGGTCCTGAGCGGGCTGTGGATCACCAGAAGATGAATCTGCAAGAGAAGGGAAGCGTATCAGAGGGCCCAGGGGATCTCCCTGGGGGAAAACCCTCCGATGGCTAAGTCAGTAGTGCGATGGTGGAAGCGATAATGAGGGGAGGAGAGAGCTGATGCGCGAGAATCCTCTCCACCAAGGGTGAAGCGAATCGTGCCCAGGAGCTTAGGGTATGTGAAGGGATAGTTCATCTTACCATCTTCCGGAGGGTCTCCCTTACTTAAATAGTGCATCGCCTTTTAGGAGTCCGGTGAGCTAAGGGCTTCCCGGCGGGAGTTACGTCTTCATCGGGGGCTTTCATGGCCGGATCGTGGGGGCGTTATCCCCTTGGAGTTCGGCAGCTCCCATGACTCTCCCGCTGCCGGAGGACTCTGAACGGCCGCACCTGCAGGTAATCAAGCGGTCTCACCGAGCTACGGGGATGCTAGCTCGTGTCCTAGCGATAGTCATGGCCCGGCGAAGGTGGGGTCGGATAGGTCAGCTGGAGCCTCTTTCTCTCGGTCGGAGAGTGGGCTTTAGACCGGACCTTTCATCGACCTGACCGTTGTGTCGGGCCCTCCGAGCCTAGAAGGCCGCCGGGGAGAGTTGGTTCCTCGAGTCTTTATTTATTGGGCTTTTCTTCCCTGAGTGGGCCTAGTGGGCTATCACTCGGGTGGGCTCACCTAGTTGGACCGCGTGGGTCTTGTTGGGCTGCCTTGGTGGTGGGCTACGGAAATCCCCCTCTCCACTTGTCCCCCTCCTACTCCCGAGCCAAGGAGGCTCGGTTAGTAGTTTTTCGAGGCTTTGGACCAGCGTGGCTCAGGTGGGTGGAATTCCGTTGGCGTCATGTAGCCGCTTATAGCGGTCGCCGAGGCCCGTAATGATGATCCTGACGGATTTGAAACGAAGGGGCCCCCCTTTTTCTCAGAGAACGGAACGGCGCGCCGCCACCCTCAGGGGTTTATAGGGGGCGCTGTTCATCGTTCTAGGCTTCCAGGGTTTTAGGCTTTCCTTGCTTCTTGATGCGCCGTGAGAGCACAGCGGAGACGCGGAGCCTTGCGACGGCGTTTGAAGAGTTGGCGAGGATAACCGCGGAGGCGGTTCGGCAGCTTCCTTCTCCCCCGGAGTCTTCAAGCTCGTACGAGGGATCTTCTCCCGACCCGATGGCGGATCAGAGTCCGGAGCTTGTGCCCGTGAGGCGCGATCCCATCCCCAACTATAGCGAGTTGGGAGAAGCGGAGGTGCGGAGGCTGGAGCATCGTTTCCGTCTGCCTCTCCGCTATAGCTTTGCTGCCGCCACTCCGTATGAGACGAGTCTGGACGACCGCAATGGGCACATTTGCACCTTCCTCTTGGCCTGGAAGAGTGGATTTCGGCTTCCTTTCGATCCTTACGTGCTGCAGCTGCTCACTTTTTTCCGGTTGGCGCCTATCCAGTTGGTGGCCAACTCCTATCTTCTTCTTTCGACGTTCGGGATTTTGTGCCACCAGCGCGGCATCTTCCCGTCTCTGGACCTTTTCCACTTCTTCTTCGAGTTGAAGGCGCATCCATCGGCGGGAAAATGTTTTTACTTCATCCAGGCGCGGAGGAATAGGAGCTGCATTTCACTTGCGGCGAAGGACTCCTCGCACAAGGGGTGGAAGACTCAGTTCTTCTGGGTGAAGGCGATGGCGACGGACGAGATCTGGAGATGCCGGACCTCGCCCAATTTTCACCCGAATCTGCCCCCCTCACCAGGAGGAGTTTCCTCCCCACGTGGAGCAGCAGGCTGCCCGTCTGTTGGAGAATCGCCAATCGACCGAGGAGCTGGTGACACCGGAGAACATCGAACGGTGTCTTCTCCCGCGGTTGACGGCGTCAGGTACAGTTCTTTGAGGTTCTTCTTCTGGGGTGGTAACCCTTTTTTCCTCCTCCTGACCGGGGCTTCTTCTTGTTGCAGACGTGAGGCGGGAGCCTTTGGAGGAGGCGGCCGAGGTCATCGATCTGGGAGAGGACTCGGCAGCCGACGAGCCTGATGTCTCGGTGGGTCGCGCTTATGCCCGAGATAAGGGCAAGGGGGCGGCCCCCGAGGGGACTTCTCGATCGACCGGCCTGAAGCGCAAGGATCCCCTGGTGGGGAAACTGCGGGAGGCCGCGAAGGCCAGGAAGAGGGCCAGGAAAGCCGGTCTTCCTACCGCCGTCGGGGGCGACTCTGGCTCGGCGGCGCTCCCCTCTCGGGGGCAGGATGGGGCCGACCCTTCTGGGCTGGCTCTCCCATCTGCCGAGCGAGAGGGGGTTGAGGAGACCAGGGGCCCCGCAGAGGGAGGTGATGGGTTGGCTCTCCCCTCTGTAGGGACAGAAGGGGCCGATGCCGGCGTGGCCGGCGCTGGGACCGAGAGCTCGGTCGGTGCAGATGGGGGTGTGTCGCAACCCCAAGTGCCGGAAGTTTCTGGTGCCGTTGATCCCGCAGCGCCGGTCGAGGGTGGGGGTTCGCCCGGGGAGGCGTTGCAACCCCAACCGACCGTGGTGCGCGGGGCGGTTAGTTCTGCTGCCACAACAGGGCCTTCTGACGGGGCGCCCAGGGTGGAGCGGTCCCCTTTGCCGGAAGCTCTGGTCAGGCTTGGTGTCTCGGGTGATCTGTACCGGATCTGCCGGTCGATCGCCGATAGGACGAGGGGCGGAGAAAAGCGCAGCACTCCTGCCGGGGTCCTTGACATCCTGATGGAGGGCGGCCTTGTTATAGCTCGGACAGCGACCGTGATGGCAGAGGCGCACGCCCGGACGGAGGCGGAGCGGTCGACGCTCGCTTGGACCCTCGGTGGATGCCAGAGGAAACTAGCTCGGCTCGAGGGGGAGCACGAGGGGCTCCGGCGGGAGTTCCTTTCTCTCAGGGAGTTGGCGCGGTCGAGCCGATGGGAGGCCGAGGTACTGGCCGAGCAGCTGACAAGGGCCCGAGAATCGCTCGAGAGGAAGAGCAAGCGTCTAGAAGACGAGCGTCAACGTCACATCGAGCTGGATGGCCTCTGGGAGCTTGAGCGCGGCGAGCTGCACGATCGGGCGGAGGACGCGGAGCGCCTTCGCGCCGAGGCCGAGGCGGACCGAGCCCTGGCGGAGGGTCGGATGACCGAGGCCGAGCGGAAGATGACCGAGCTGGAGGAGCGTCTGGCGAGAGCGGAAGAGCGTGCGGCCGAGGCGGAGCGGGCTCGGGACGGGCAGGTCGAGGCGGAGGCGATCGAGCGTTATAAAGGCTCGGAAGCTTACTCGGCCGACCTGATTGCAGCTGCCCTACCCTACTACGAGGTAGCTCTCCGCCGGGGTGCTCGAAAGGGGTTCAAGCAGGGCTATCGCCGAGCGATGAACTATGCTAATGAGCACCTGGCCGGAGGTGACTTTCCTTATGGCCAGCGTTATGACTCGGACGAGTCAGATTCCAGCTCCTCATCTTCGGCCGGGGAAGAGCCGGGGGAATCGCCTTCGGCGGGGTCACCGGCTCCGGAGGCCTCGGGAGGGCTCGCGACCGGGACAGTTCTCGCACAGGCGAGGTCAGTGTCCGGGCCGGCCGTCGCCGAGGGTACCGGGGGTGACGCGTCCCCTACTGCGGTTCCCGAGCTTCAAAATGGGCCCGAGGCCTGATGTAACTTTATTTTGCCCCTTTCCCTTTATGTCCGTCTTCCTTGCTGTAAGAGGCTTTTATGGGAGGCAATAAATAACTTACTTTATTTGATCACTATCTTTGCTGTGATTTGGTTGGCGTATCGTGGCAGTTGGAAAGTGCCGATATTTTTTGCGCCGTTTTCGCATGTCGATTCGGGAGACTTCTGACGGGCGTCCTTCCGTATTACCATGCTTTGAAAGGCGAGGTGCTTCGCGAATCCCGCTAGGGCGGGGGGCAGGGATTTCGAGGTGACCTTCCAGGGAGGTCCTGTGGCGTGTTTTCGAGGGGGGAGTCTTTTAAGGCGCGTGGCCTCCCTTGGCCTATAAAAAGGACCGAAGGGTGCTCCTTTTCTCTTAACACTTAGGACTTTCGCCGGCGGTCTGCTCTCATTCCCTCGTCTTCGCTTTGCGTTGCGCCACCGCGATCGGAGCATGGAGGACCCTTCAAAAGGTGATGCTGTAGACGACGGGGAGCGGCCGGTTCCAGATGTCCTGGAATATCGGTCGGGTCCGACGGTCGCCGCGCGTGCATGAGACGGGTCCGACAGTCGCCGCGCGGATCAGGAGAGGGCTTCGATGTGCGGGGGCACGCCGTTTTCCTCCTCTTGGCTCCGGTGAGGCTTCCGGGCGGACGCCGAGATGGAGGGCGGATGGGGGAGTTAGGGATGCCGGCCGCCATTCCCCTCCGTAGGAGGGGAGGAGGCGGCTCTAGTCCCTTCCTTACCCCCGTGCGCTGCCTCTTTCTCTCTCTTTTGTTCTTCATTTCTTTCACTCTTCGGGGGCTGCTTGCTTTCTGTTCGCCTCCAAAGAGTTGGCAGTTTGGAAGAAAGGGGACCTTCGCGGCGTGCCCTTTTTCCAGGTTGTTGCCAACTTGGAAGGTAGCCTTCCTTGCGTGAAAGGTGGCCTTCTCCTTGCCGTCCCTCTGTCACCTTTGTCACGGACCACCCGAGCCAACTGGGTCGACCATCTCTTGTCCGAGCCAGTTTCTACGCGAGGCAGAGTCAGTGGCTGGATGCGAGAAGGTCAAGACCGGGTCGACCGGGCGATGGCCGTTTGCTGCAGTGCCAGATGGATTTTCGCTTTTTATTATGTAATGTATTGGCAGTTGCCCTTTCTGATGTACCAATAGTTATCTTGAATGAATGCGAAAGATAAGGGGGTTTATTTTACCCAATTTGTTGATACAGTATTCAGAAATAAAATCTGCGTAGTGTGGTTGTGTTCCATGTCCGGGGAATGGGTTCCCCTTCCATTATGGCTAACCTGTACGCACCTTTCCCGAGCGTCTCGATCACTCGGTAGGGGCCTTCCCAGTTGGGGGATAGCTTGCCCGCCGCCTCTAGTGGTCGAGAGGCTTCTGCCTTTCTGAGGACGAAGTCCCCTGGTCGGAATTGTTTGCCTCGGACCCTGGCGTTGTAGTACCGAGTGAGGCGGCGCTGGTACTCCGTAGCTCGGACGTTCGCGATCTCTCGGAGTTCGTCTGCCAGGTCGAGGTTCTCGAGCAGCTTCTGCTCGTTTGCCTCGGGCACAAAGCTGATCACTCGGAGAGACGGATTGGCGATTTCCAATGGAACGACGGCTTCGGTGCCATATACCAGTTGAAAAGGGGTCTCACCGGTTGCCGTTCTGGGGGTCGTTCGGTGCGACCATAGTACGCTAGGCAGTTCCTCGAGCTAGCTACCCTTAGCCTTGCCGAGTCTGGTTTTTATGCCTTTCAAGATTGTCTTGTTGGCATTTTCAACCAGCCCGTTGGCCTGAGGGTGGGCGACCGATGTGAAGTGGTTGCGGATATTTAGGTCGGCACATCTATCTCGGAAGTATCGAGAGTCGAATTGCCGCCCGTTATCGCTCACTATCACTCGGGGGACGCCGAAGCGACAAATGATCGATTTCCATACGAAACCCCAGACGACTGTCTCGGTGATCCTCGCTGTTGCTTCAGCCTCGATCCACTTGGTGAAGTAGTCGATGGCGACGATGATGAACTTCTTCTGGGATTGAGCCGTTGGGAACAGCCCAAGGATGTCGATCCCCCACCGAGCGAAAGGGTAGGGCTCGGTAAGGGTGACAAGTTCCGTGGCCGGCTGGTGGACCAAATGCTCGAACCGCTGGCAACGGTCGCAATGTTGTACGTAAGCCGTGCAGTCGCGCTGGAGGGTCGGCCACTAGTATCCTTGCTTTAGCAGGATTCTGGCCAGCGATCGACCTCCTGAATGTGCTCCGCACAGGCCTCGATGAATCTGCTCAATAGCTTGGCTCGCTTCGTCGGGGCCGAGGCACTTCAGAAGGGGCCCGGGGAACGATCTTCGGTAGAGGGCGCTGTCGAGGATGACGAAGCGCCGAGCTTGGTACTTCATCCGGCGGGCTTCTCGAGAGTCGGAGGGTTCCTGGGAGTCTCGTAGCCAGGAGAGGTAGGGGGAGCGCCAGTCGTCGGGAGTGGCCGAGTCAATGGCGAGGAGCTCCGAGTCTATGCTCGGGCGCTCTAGCTCTTCTAGGAGGACCGATCGTGTACCTTCCGGGTCTAGGGAGGAGGCCAGTCGGGAGAGGGCGTCCGCCCGAGAGTTTTGCTCCCGAGCTATTCGGACTACCTCGAACTCCACGAACTGCTGGGCCAGGCTCCGGACCAACTGGAGGTATTTGATCATAGGTGCCTCCCGAGCTTCGTACTCGTCGCTGACCTGGCTTGCGACCAGCTGGGAGTCGGTGTGGATCCTGACTCGCTCAGCCCCCAACCGTCGGGCCATGCGGGCCCCCGAGATAAGGGCCTCGTACTCGGAAGCATTGTTGGACGCCGGGAAGTTGAACTTTAGGGCGTACTGCAACTCTATTCCTTCGGGGGACCTTAGGAGGATCCCTGCGCCGCTACCGACTGAGTTGGACGATCCATCGACGAACAGCTCCCAGGTTGGCCCGGTTGCTGTCGGAGGCCTGTCCTCGACCGGAACGGTGCTCTCGGCGATGAAGTCGGCGAGCGCTTGTCCCTTGATAGCTGATCGTGGCCGATACGAGATGTCGTATGCCCCGAGCATGATGGCCCATTTGACGAGTCGCCCCGAGGCCTCGGGGTGGGCCAGAATCTTCTTCAGTGGCTCGCCGGTTAGCACGGTGATGGGATGCCCCTGGAAGTAGGGTCGGAGGCGCTTTGCGGAGGTAACCAACGCTAGCACGAGTTTCTCGGTTGCGGGGTACCTCCGCTCGACCTCGCCGAGCACCTTGCTAGTGTAGTAGACCGGCCTCTCGACTCCCGAGTCATTCCTGACTAGGACCGAGCTGACCGTTGATGGCGTCGCCGAGAGATAGAGCAGCAAAACCTCGCCTGCAACGGGCTTGGAGAGCACCGGGGGTGAAGCTAGGTGCTCTTTGAGCTCGGCGAACGCTGTCTGGCATTCCCCGTCCCATACGAACGTAGCAGACGCTATTTTAGGCCCCCTCATTAGCTTGAAGAAGGGCAAGCATCGTTCGGCCGCACGGGACAGGAAACGACTGAGAGCGGCAACACGCCCCGTCAGACGCTGGACGTCTTTAATGCACGTGGGAGGGCGCATGTCCAGGATGGCCTGGACCTTGTCAGGGTTTGCTTCGATCCCCCGCTGAGTGACCAGGAAACCCAGGAACTTCCCGGATCTTACTCCAAAGGCACACTTGGCGGGGTTGAGCTTCATGCTGTACTTCATGAGGGTGCCGAAAGTCTCGGCCAGGTCGGTGAGGTGGTCTTGGACCCTCGGGGTCTTGACAAGCATGTCGTCGATGTAGGCCTCGACGTTCCGACCTAACTGTCCCTCGAACATATGGTTGACCAGTCGCTGGTATGTGGCTCCAGCATTCTTCAATCCGAAAGGCATCCAGGTGTAGCAGTACACGCCGTAGTCGGTGATGAAGGCGGTCTTCTCGACATCTTCAGGGCTCATTCGGATCTGATGATAACCCGAATAGGCATCCAGGAAACTGAGTATCTCGTTGCCCGAGGTTGAGTCAACCAGTTGGTCGATGCTCGGCAGCGGATAGCAGTCCTTGGGGGTGGCCTTGTTCAGATCGGTGAAGTCTACGCACATTCGCCACTTGCCGGTGGTCTTCGGTACCAGGACGACGTTGGATAGCCACGTTGGGTACAGGACCGGTCTGAAAAGACCAGTCTCTTGTCCCTTGGTGACCTGCGCCTTGATGATCGCCTGTTTCTCGGGCGCATGCTTCCTCCTCCGCTGCTGTACGGGCCTCACGGTGGCGTCGAGGTTAAGCTTGTGCATCACAGTTTCCTCTGGTATACCAGGGAGTTGATCGTCGGACAAAGCGAAGACCCGGACGTACCCAGAAAGAAACTCCTTGTATTGCTGCTGTTCCTTCGGTGGTAGGTCGGAACCGATCCTCACTCCAAGGGCCGGGTCGTCGTTCAGGAATACCGTTAATAATTCGCCACCGGGCTCGGCGGTTACGGTTTTTCCTTCGACTCCCCTGGGGCCCTCATCCTTCCCGTCCGGCCTTGAGGCTTCCACCGAGATATTGTAGCACCTTCTAGCCGTGGCCTGGTTACCTCGGACTTCCCCCAACCCGTTCTTGGTGGGAAACTTCATTTTTTGGTGATAGGTAGATGGTACGGCCTTTATTCGGCTGAGAATTTTTCGGCCGAAAATGGCGTTGTACGCTATCATACCTTTAATCACTATGAAGTCCACTATGACCGTAACGGTTTTGGGTGGGGTGCCGATAGTGACCGGCAGGCTTAGGGCTCCCTCGGGGTAGGTGGCCAGGCCATTGAACCCGCACAGGGGTGTTCGGATCGGGCGGAGCTTGGATGGGTCTTCCCCCATCTTGAGAAAACAGTCATAAGATAATACATCGGGGGCGCTCCCATTATCAACCAAAATCCTATCTACATTACAGTGATTTATCGTGGCCGAGATAACGAGGGCATCGTCATGCGGGGTGCTCAGCCCTTCCAGGTCTTGGTCGGAGAAGACTATGACCTGGGGCTCCATTGGCGGGCCTTTGGGGGGCTCTAAGGCTCGGCTGGCCCGCTCGGCATGACGTTTCCTTCCTCGGCTGGTGTCGCCTCCCGATGCCGCTCCGCCGGAGATGACGTTGATGTGGACCCCTCGGGGGGCGTTGTCGATCTCCTCTGCGGCGTTTCGATCTTCTTTGTGCCCGGTTGTGAACCGGGCTAGATGCCCCAGACGGATGAGGCGCTCGATCTCGTCCTGGAGCTGATGGCAATCTCCGGTGTGGTGCCCGTGGTCGCCGTGGAACAGGCAATGCCTGTCCCGCTTGCGGTTCTTCGACCTCATAGGCTCGGGCTGGCGGAGAAGTCCCGAGTCTTTGATGTCTTCATAGATCTCGTAGACTGGTGCGGTCAAAGGGTATACCGCTCGTACTTTCTCTTGCGCTCTCCTTCTCGATCGCGCTTCTTACTCGAGCCAGGGTTTGGCTCGGAGGTCCGCTTTTTGTCCCCCTCCCGACCCGAGCCGGTTGTGTCTCGGCAGGCGCTGAGTACCTCTTCGCACTCGGCGTGGCGCAGTGCCAGAGTCACTAGCTCGGCAAGGGTCGAGGGAGGGTGGAGGACAAGCTCGCGGCGGAGATTCTCGTCCCGGGTGCCCCCGGTCAGTGCGGTTGTGGCTGAGGCCACATCCAGGCGGGGGATCCTAAGGGCTTCCGATTTAAATCGGTGGACGTAAGTCCGGAGCCTCTCCCCTTGCGCCTGTTTGAGAGCCAGGAGCCCCGCTACCGACCTTGGGGGGGCGCTACCGGTGAAGCTCTCCTTGAAAATTCGCCCGAACTGCCTGAAGTCTCAGATGGACCCCGGGGCGAGGGCTCGGAACCATGCCTGAGCGCCCTGGACCAGGGTGGCCGCGAAGGCTCGGCATTTGATGGGATCCGGCGTTCCATGCAAGGTCACCAGGGCATCGAAGCTGTCGTAGTGGTCGGCTGGGTCGCCCTGGCCGTCGTAGAGCTTGAAGGTTGGGATGGAGGCTCTAGGAGAGACCTCTGCCTTCAAGATGTACTCGGAGAAAAAGGATTTCTCCTCGTCCTCCGGGAAAGAGGTCTTCTGCAGGGCGCGAAGAGCGCGCTCTTGCTCTGCGAACCGTCTTTCAAAATCTCGTAGCCGGAGAGACAGCTCCGGCTGTGGCCGTGCCGTGGGGCTGGGGGGGGGCGTCATGGCTATCTCCCGGAGCACTGGTGCCCGGGTGCGGCGGCTTCGCCCCCTGCTTCCCTTTCCTCGGCGTGGAGGAAGCCTCTTGCTCCGCAGGCGGAGCTTGCGAGGGTCCTCCGACGTCGTTGCGGAGGAGCTGTCGGCCGCGGAGGGTGAAGCGGCCTCCGGCGGTGTGCTGCGTTGCACTCCTTCGAGGGGGACTTCCTGACGGGGCGCGGGACCTTGCGTCTCGGGCCGCCTGGGCCCTCATGAGCTCTACGAGGACGTCCATCTTCTCGTTGAGGGCTTGGAAGGCGTTGGCGCCGCCGTCGAGGGGTGCCCCTGTCTCCGCCAGGGGGGGTGGTGGCCTGTTGGCGGGGACGCTGGCGTTGGAGGGGGGGCACTGCGAGACCCTAGGGGGGACGCCTCCCGCTGCCACAGCCTTACCTACCCCGCCGGAGGATCTCCTCCCTGAGCTTTTTCTCACCATCTTGACTCTTCGTGCGTTTCCCACAGACGGCGCCAGATGAAGAGGCGGCATCTCGCGCTGGGTCCTGAGCGGGCTGTGGATCACCAGAAGATGAATCTGCAAGAGAAGAGAAACGTATCAGAGGGCCCAGGGGATCTCCCTGGGGGAAAACCCTCCGATGGCTAAGTCAGTAGAGCGATGGTGGAAGCGATAATGAGGGGAGGAGAGAGCTGATGCGCGAGAATCCTCTCCACCAAGGGTGAAGCGAATCGTGCCCAGGAGCTTAGGGTATGTGAAGGGCTAGTTCATCTTACCATCTTCCGGAGGGTCTCCCTTACTTAAATAGTGCATCGCCTTTTAGGAGTCCGGTGAGCTGAGGGCTTCCCGGCGGGAGTTACGTCTTCATCGGGGGCTTTCATGGCCGGATCGTGGGGGCATTATCCCCTTGGAGTTCGGCAGCTCCCATGACTCTCCCGCTGCCGGAGGACTCTGAACGGCTGCACCTGCAAGTAATCAAGCGGTCTCACCGAGCTACGGGGATGCTAGCTCGTGTCCGAGCGATAGTCATGGCCCGGCGAAGGTGGGGTCGGATAGGTCGGCTGGAGCCTCTTTCTCTCGGTCGGAGAGTGGGCTTTAGACCGGACCTTTCATCCGACCTGACCGTTGTCTCGGGCCCTCCGAGCCTAGAAGGCCGCCGGGGAGAGTTGGTTCCTCGAGTCTTTATTTATAGGGCTTTTCTTCCCTGAGTGGGCCTAGTGGGCTATCACTCGGGTGGGCTCGCCTAGTTGGACCGCGTGGGTCTTGTTGGGCTGCCTTGGTGGTGGGCTGCGGAAATCCCCCTCTCCAGTGAACATGAATTTCGGGTTGGTAGGTATAGAAATTGGACTTAAACCCCTGATTAGGCCTTGTTAACAATTTTATTAGGCTTAGCCCTAGAAGATAAAAATGTTAATCGAAATGGATTACACAATAATATGATTTTTATGGATTTTTATAAAATAGTCGAAAAGAGACTTGTACTATTCATTAAAGAATTAATCTAATTAATTCAAATAAATTTAAATAAATTCAAATAATTTCAAAAAATTCCTACTAAATTTCCACAACAATTCAAATAAGTTCTAATTAAATTTATAAAAGGATTTGGGGTCATTGGTTGAACATTAAGCTCCAATTTCGCGTTTTAAGTTAAGGTTAGGCATAGTTAACGTAGTGTACATTTTTAGGTTTAATCCATTAATTAGACCTAATTACATATTTTTGTTGGGTTGAACCCAGAAGATAAAGTTGCTAAGTACATCGTCCTTGACCCAATTAGCATTTTTCCAGATTTTTATAAGGTAGTCAAAAATTCACTAGTTCTATTTACTAAAGAATTAAATATTAAATTCCGAAATTCATTTATCTCAGTGAAAAATTCAATTATTTCAATTAAATTTCAGATTTTCAAAATCGGGGTATTACACCCTCTCCCACTTAAAGGAATTTGGTCCCCAAATTCACTGGGTATTACCAATTATGTGAATGTTTGAACTAAGATGATCTTATTTATCAAAATAGCATGTTAATTATACAACTAATGCCGAAAGAATTTAGCTATAGCTAGGGATAAAAGAAAACGATACCATATATAGTTCTTCATTCGATAGAAGTTGGTTCCGATTCTTCTTGTAGTTTTGCTTGTGGAAGTAACTTAGGACAGTTAGCCATTTTATGATCCTGATCTCCACAACGCAGACACGCTCCGCACCTTCGCCATCACTCCTTCGCGAGATGACCACGTTTGTGACAGTACTTACATTCCATTTGCACATTATTACTCTTCTTCTTCTTATTACGTCGGGTTTCCTTACGTCGGACTCGCCAGCCTCTAGCGGAACCGAAACTTAGCTTACCAGAACCACTCAGTTTCATTTTAAGGATGGCTTAATAACCTGCAAGATAATTATATGGTTAACTTCTTCATTACCCTTACTCCTAACGCAACGCAATCTTGCATATATTTTATTACTTAACCCACAATACTACCCAATCTCACAATGGTACAAGAGATGACACGGGTCTTAAGACTTTGGGTAACCTATACACTTGGACTAAATCCAAGGGACTCAGGCAAGGAGGCTCTGATACCAAAATTGTCACGTCCCGAACCGATAGCAGCGGGAAGCGAT
>JAHNEJ010002822.1:0-50769 GCA_022559845.1 Amorphophallus konjac | reverse complement strand
GCCGTTTAATCCCCGCCTTTATTACGCCATATCTATTCTGCATACCCCGCCAGAGCAATCTCTCGTGGTGGTCTCTAACTCTCTCTCTTTCTGTGTTACAGCAAAACGAGCACGCTTCGCTCCCCGCCACATTCCGCGTGACGTCGCTCACATCTTGGCGATCACGGTGGGACCTTCTTTCGCTTTCTTTTAGTTACCCTTGTGATTTCTTGTGGTTTGCATTATTATCTCTCTTGGGTGTTGTTATACCTCTGTTGTCTTTGTTATTTTGTCGTGTTCTATATATCTGTCAGCACTTCATTGCATACATCCACCCCATTTTTTAGTTTTCTAAGCATCACCCTCTCTCGGTGAAGGAAGGACTCTCCGTTCAAAAATTCCTATCGACGGACTAGGATCTCCTCTACCGGGACCTCCGTAAGTCCCCTACAGCGAAGGATTCCCTCTTCGTTCACTGGGCCGGTTGTACCATTGAAGTTCCCCGGAGTTAGTTGACCCATTCATGGTGAGACGAGTGACCCTAGTTGACACGGCGGTGAAACAAATTGAAATTAGGGTCCTTCCTATTTTTGTGTGAATTTCAGATCTGGTCAAAAATACAAAAAAAATTATTAAAACAAAAACAAAAAAAAGGGGGCATAAAAGCATCTACTTGTTTGATAATCTCTGATATTTGCTTGTTGGTGTATGTTTTTGCGTTCCGGATGAACTTTGAGCATGGCTCACAATTCTTTTGAGGAGAACCACCCCGGTCGTGGTCAGTCAATTGAGCCACATGTCCATGCTATGGACTCGGGCCCTTCCCACGAGCCCCCACGCGAGGTGCAGGCAACTATAGGGGACGCCTCCCCGCCACAGGACATTTCATCCTTGTTAGGTGCCCTTGCCAATATGGAGCTCACCTCCGAACAACTCCGAGCCTTACAGGCCATTCTAAAGGGGAAATCTATTTCTCCCACTCCCCAGGTGTCAGCTCCTGCCATCGCACCCCTCCAGGAGTCGGTGCAAGCTATCCCCTCTTCTACACCGGTACAAGCCATGCCTTTTCCCTCACTTCAAGGGCAAGCAAGCCAGCATCCCCCCTCTTTCCAATTCCCTTCACAATCTCAAACCCCTGTTGTTCCCCACACACCACTCCAACCAGGGCCAACTGCAGGAGGGCCGCTATATCCCTCCCATGCGGGGTTCCCTTCTCAAGTCTCCGGGAGACATTTCCTTCCCCAGTGGCAGGTGCCACCTTCGCCTACCGAGTGTAGACACGCCAAAATTGACGTTACTCTGAGTACACCTCATATTACCTTGTAACGCCCCAATTTGACCCTCAAATTAGCTTTGTTTGAGTGGTTTTTCCCACTTTTCTTGGATTTCTCACCTTTTTATCTCTTTTCCTATTTTTTCCTATTTTTCTGGATTTTTCTGGATTTTTCTGGATTTTCTGGGCATTTTTCCCTATTTTTCAGAAATAACGACTTGATATGGGACGTCTTTTAAATAACGACTTATACATGGGCGTTTCTTAAAAAATTGACGACTATAATGGAAGGCGTCCATTCTTTCAAATTTCCATTTTTCAGGATTTTTCTGGGAATTTTTCGGAATTTTTTGAGAATTAACGACTTAACCATGGGCGTTACTTTGAATGTGAAAAGAATAAAAAAATCAAAAATTGAATTCACGCCTTACACACGGTCGTCACTTTTTCAAATTATTTTTTTAATATTATTTTCCACTCTCTTCCAGAGGCGATTCGGTGACCTTCCGGGTGTCAGAAAAATTCACAAAAATAGTCGTTGGAATCAGGGCGACGAGATGCACCTCCACCTAAAAAATGAGAAAATAATATTGAGAAATAAAAAATGGCCCTATTTTGAATATTTTGAATTAACGTCCTTGGTTAAGGCGCGTTTTAATTAACGCCTTTAACTCAGACGTGTTTCACAATTTTCAAATAAATTCTAAAATTTGATTTTTGAATTAACGCCTTAATCTAAGTCGTGTTTTTAAAAGACGCCCTCTGACAGGTCGTCAATTCTTGAATTGACGCCTTTGTCCAGGTCGTGTTTCATTTTTGTGTTCCGAACGAGCGTAGCCTTTCCCCCAGAGAGTCCCTGCTTCGTTTGGGCTCTTGCTCATTCTAATCCTCCCCTATTTTGGACTCTTACCCGTTCTTATCTCTTCCTCCTTTGGACTCTCTCCTTCTTATCTCTTTTCTATCTTATTAATAGAGCTTCCGAGCTCTGTTAATCGGTTGGATTCCGGATTTCTTCTTCTCCCCTCGTCCTTCTTCTTTTTCTATCTTTTCTTCTTCTGTTTCTTCTTCTTCCTACGTTTGTCTTCTTCTGCTTTTTCTTTTTCTTCTTCTGTTATGTTTTCTTCTTCTTCTTCTTCTTCTTCTTTTCTTTCTACAGGGAACCGAAGGAGTTGATGCGGCTTGTGGCTGAAGGAGAAGCTTCCATGTTAAAGTCTTCATCCTTTTGAAGTTTCCTCTCCATTGAGAATTAAAGCCAAAGGAGCCAATACGAGCAGATTTTTCTTATCTCCCTTATATTCTCTTTTTCTTTATTTGTGATTAATACATTCACATGCATTCATCATTCTTTTAAATTTTTTTTATACTCAACCATATTGAGATCTCCCCATAGTGCAACTATTGCACTCTTTCCCCTTATTTTATTTTGCATTCATCATATCATTCATCTCCCACACCCTCTTTGCATAGGGGTTTAAGGGCCAACACCCTTAAGGTGTGTTCTTCACCATGATTTCATGCTCATATCTTTTAAGGATTGATGCTACACACACCATGTTCTAATTCACATCTTTTATTGGTGTTTGTTATTTTTGCAAGGGTAATCAAGAGAAAGAACTCTCTTCATCGGCCGGCCGATTAGAAGAGAAAGGAGCACTCACATCCCCGTACTTTCAAGGTATTCTTCGCGATCTCTCCCCTTCATTAATTGTTATATCTTTTGAGGCGTTCGCGTCTCTGGCGATCACAACCTCCTTTTAGCACCTCGTGCTATTTTATTGCTTTCATCATATCTATTGCTTTTTATATTTAAGTGTGGATTTTTAAAGAGATCTACAAATTGGCGATCACGGTGGGACATCCACTGTTTTCTTTGTTGATTACCATCTCCATTGGCACCCTTGTGTGCCCTTTCCCTTTTGACACCCTCGTGTGTCCTTTCCCATTGACACCCTCGTGTGTCCTTTCCCTTTAGGCACCCTCGTGTGCCCTTTCCCCTCGGTACCCTCGGTACCCTTTCCTTTGTGCCCCTGCGGCATCTTCCATTGTGCACTCTGCACACTTCCCGGATCAGTCAATTGTTGCTTATTAACGCCTTCGACGAGGGCGTCTTTTGATTTAACGCCCCTCACAGGGATGTGTTTTCGTGAATTAACGCCCCCTTCAAGGGCGTGTCTTTATTGCATCTGCTTGCATGATCTTCGTTATTTTGTCGTCTGATATTTAGCGCCTCACACTAAGGCGTGTTTTACCCTACCCCTTGGCCCCTCACGTTGATTCACGACGGTCACACCGTCGTATCCTTGTTTAGTAGCGTCCCCTTCCAGGGCGTGTTTTTACTGTGGGTTTCCAGAACCCCCCCGGCTGTGGTTTTTCATGATATTTCATGCTTATCTTTGTTGATTGATCATATTATTGTGGTTGGCCTGTTTACCCTGTTTCATTCATATTTGCATTGGTTTGGGAGCCCCCTCCTCTTCATTAGGATCCACACACCCCCTTGGTGAAGGAACGACCCTCCATTGAGCATTCCGTCTCTTTGGATTGGAAATTCCTAAACCAAGCCTCCGTAAGTCCCCGCACCCGTGGATTCCCTCACGGACGCCGGGCAGGTTGTACCCTTTTGGAGTCCCGATATAGTTGGCCTAATACGTGGTGAGTGAGAGTTCCTAGTTGGCATTGGAGTTCAAATCTCATTTGAAACTAGGACTCTCCTTGTGTGAATCTTTCCAAACTTTATTAAAATCCTTAATTCACCAAGGATAAAACAATCAAAAATCACGGTAACCATTCCAACTTGTGTGCTTATTTGCATAATTATTGGGAATTTTTGACTATATAATGGCTTACCATGATAGAAACATGTTCAATTCGATTCATGAGGATGCACAGCCTAGCACTTCATATCCTCAATTTCAACATGTTAATCAGCATTCTCACCATTCTTTCAAGGGACCACGCCCTTATTCTCATGGTCATGCCCGACCCATGGGTAATGTCCATCTTCATGGTCTCCCTCCTCAATTTCGAGCCACTATTCCTACAGGACCGTCTCATCCTAATGACGGGAAAGTCTCTCAAATCTTGCATGCATTAGATCATCTTACCCCTCAACAGATCCAAGCCCTTAAGGCTGCCGTTGAGGGTACATCTCATGCATCTCTCCCTCCTTCCAATTCTATTCGGGTGGCCCATCACCCATCTCCCTCCAATTCTACACGGGTGGCCCATCACCCACCTCCTCCTTCCAATCATATTCGGGTAGCCCATTACCCATCTCCCCCTATTCATTCTACTCGGGTGGTCCGACACCCACCTCCTTCTATTCCTCCTCCAACACGGCCCCGAGGCCCTTTTACTCCTTGCAATCCGGCCCGTCCGGGTTCTTTTACGGGTCATCCCGTCAACTCCCCTCCACGGCCTTTTTATGCGGCCCCTCCTCCTTCAAGGCCCTGCCAACCTCCTGTTGTTCATGTTACACCCCTCCAGCAAACTCTGCTCGATAAGATTACTTTGATGGAGGAACAAATAAAGAGGGTCACGGCTCCTCCTACTCAGTCAATCCTCTCCATGCCGCTTTAGACGAATTACAAAGATGGAGAATGAATGGAAAGACAGGATGGATGATTATGACTTCGGCATTCCAAGCGAGGAAGAGCCGGCAATTGAAGAATCTGAGGCAGCGTACGATGATGATGAAGCTCCGCAGGCACCCCTTCCGAGTTTCCTTAATTTCCCGCTCCCTCCACTTTCATTCGATGAACCTCCTGCTCAGGATGAAACCATCCCCGATCCAATCCCTATTATGAGACTAATTGGTGTTACGATGATGGGTCGATACTTCAATCACCCACACCGCACATTGTAAGTCTCCTCCTATCCTTGACACCGGATACATTACACCTCCCCTATTACACCATTAACCCCCGCAACACTGGCCTCCCCCAAGCCTTCCACCATTAAACCTCCACCCGTTAAGCCATCTACCTCCACACCATTAGCCTCCGTCGAACCCATCATTAAACCTTCCCTAATTCAGCCTCCCATTAGCCTCCACCTCGGCCTCCACTTACCCAATTTCACCACCATTACCCTCCATTTGCCTTTAACCCCAAAACCCATACCTCCACCACATAGCCTTTCGCCTTTACCTATGGTTAATTCTGAGCAGGATCCACCACTTTTTGCACCCGAGCCAATCCCGACCGCTTGCAAGCAAAGGGAGAAACTCGATGTGTTTGAACCTCCGCCTCCACTTACGCCAACACCTTCCATTATAACTCCACCATCCACGGAGCCTTCCCCTCCGCCTCACCTCCCTTTGTTACTCGGAAGGGGGCGTGCTTCTGCAGCTACTTGTGCCGAAGATAAGCAAGAGCCGGGCAAGAAGACTTTGGCCACGACTGTGCCATTCAAGATTCAAGAATTCATTTGCCGGATGCCAATCCGGGTTATTGTGCAAGCATGATTGAAGAGGGCCAAGTCACCGTCATGCCAAGCACTGATGCTGTGTAAGGGCCGGGCAGGGCACCCTTTGTTCCAACTTCCAAATCTTGAACCCCCGGGCAACATGATGCTTCTGAGCTCAACTTTACAACTCCCTCACACCATTACTTTGCACTCTCCAAGGGAGTTGACATTCACCATTGAAGTCTCGGCAGGGGCTATTTCTCATACACTTTCACTGCCGTGGAGGGGCAGTTATCTTAATGCTAAGGGGCCATCCCTTATTTGCTCCACTTTCTATTCATCCATCTCTATCACTTTTTCTTCATGGGCCATTCCAGGGTTAGGAGGAGGATCTCATCTCTCGCCCTTCACATTCTTCATATTCTTTGCATTTCATGCATTCATCGCATCCATCCCATTACATGCATTTGCACCTCCTGCTTCCCGGGTTTCCAAACCCGTATCTTCCTCACCTTCCGGCACCGCCGGATATTCCGCATTTCCCATCTTATTCATATTCATCCTTTTATCCACTCCCCTTGGGGCATCGCGTCCCCCTTCCTGCCATTTCCCTAGAACCTCCAGGAATTTTATCCCTCCTCTTTGGGCATCTCGCCCTTTCTGATTCTATTTCTCCGGAACCTCCGGACCTTTCTCTCGGGCACGACGCCCATTTTCCATCTTCTCCTTACTGATTTCATCCCTCCGGAACCTCCGATTCTCCACCTGATTGTCTCCGTCTTTTCCCCGGGCATCGCGCCCCTTTCTATTTGCCTCCTCCAGAACCTCCGGACTTTTCCCTCGGCACGACGCCCCTTTCCACCTTCTCCTTCTGATTTTATTCTCCGGAACCTCCGGATTCTCCGTCTTATTCTCTCTATCATCTCCCAGGGCATCGCGACCCTCCTGATTTCATTCCTCCGGAACCTCCGGACCTTCCATATTTCCTTCAATTCATCTTTTGCTCCTCCGGGACTCCATATCTTTTATTCTCTTCTTTCTTTTCCGTCATCTTTTTCATCATCTTTTTCCCTATTTCTCCCTAGGGCATCGCGTCCCTTCTTTCGTTATCCCTCCGGAGCCTCGGATGATTCCTCTTATCATGATTCTCCTCCGCCTCCGGACCCTCCAGATCCACCTCTTTCCATCTACCAATTTCTTCTTCTGATTCCTCCTAATTCTGGGTCTGACCCAACTTCTTCCACATCCACTGCCTTGGGCATCTGCCCTTTCTCCCACTGCTTTCGAGGCTTTAGTCCTCACTCCTCCTTCTAATTCTCCTCTCCTTCTGTAGATTGTTCCATGTGATCAGGGTTTCCACACCTTAGCAAGGGAGTTCTAGCCTCGCCTCTCTTCCTTTTTCTCCTTATTCGTCTGAGTCTGGTCTTGGCACCACTCCCTCTTGTTAAGCCACTTTCAAATCCTTTGCTTCCAATTCTTTTGACTTGCCAAAGAGGACAAATCTCACGATGATCAAGATCGCTTCTCGCGGCAGCTGCTTCTACAAAGGTCGCAAGGTAACATATTGGCGTAAGTATGCATTTTAAATGATTATCATTTTCTCATTACTTCACGCATGATTTTCAAAATCCAAGTGCTTCTTAACGAGATTAAGAGTGGTGTTTTTAAACTTTATCTTAGGCTTTTGTTTAATTAAATCATTCTCAAGAGAGTCTTTAGGCTTGCTTTGGCAGCACTTTGGTTGATAAAGAACCCGCACTGGGAATTCAAACATTCGTCTCCCTGCTTGTTTAAGAGCAAACCCTTCGTAGGCATTTCACAACACTTCACGGCGTCCTTAGCCGGCTCCTTTGTTTAAACATCGTTGCTACCTTGGCCATACCATGAGTTCTCGAAAAGTCTTTTCTCTTCTTTACTCGGCCGAATGCAGGTGCAATGAGGTTGACGGATAAGATAATCACCTTTGGTAAATCCCAATACGAGAGAGTCTCAAATAGGGGCAGTCTTGACCCAAAATCAATATGAATTTCATATGAGCTTTCATGATATACATCTCTGCCACAAGGGCTTTTATGAAAATCAAATCATATTTTGATGCACAATTATGAATTATGGCAATGTTACAAGAGTGGCAAAGTTCCCGCAGGGAAAACCCTGGTTGTATGCATATCAAGGGTCTGAAAATTAAAGGGCACAAAGCCCCGGCACAACAGACTACCTCTTTGAGGGTTAAACACTTGGAAGGAATTCCAAGTCTTGATATCTCCCATCCTGTATGAAGCTTGTCTCCAATTATTCTTCTCTTTCTCCCACCAAGACCGAACGTTTCTCAGGTATGGCCTGGTAGGGGCACCGTTGATCAAAGACGGTCGGTATAGGATGCCACTTCAATGCACGACCGGCTTTGGACAGATCTTAATGAAAAGGGAAGGAACGAGGACGCTCAGTTAATGGTTCAAAAACACCCCTTTGATGCTGCTTTAGCAATGTCTAACCAAAATCAAACAAAAAATTGAATATTTCTTGTCCAAACTCCATAAAATTTGAATATTTCTTTTCCCAAAATCCAAAAAAAACAAAAAATTGAAATATTTTCCAAAAAAATCTCCATAAAAATCCAAATATTTCCAAAACCCACAAAAATTTGCATATTGATCAAAACTCATAAAAATTTGTATATTTCAAAACTCCAAAAAGATTGCATTGTATTTTCTGATGGTGTTTTACAGGAACAGCTTTGCAGAGACCAAAAGCACGGGATGAGTCCTATCTCCACTCATTGCTATCAATCTATTGATTCCTCCCGATAGTCACATGACATACCACCCTGGGCATTTTTGGTTATCACTTCCTTATATCATTTTGGTTATATCTCCCTATATCATTCTGATTATCATATCTCATGATTATTCATCTCCAAATCTTTTTTAATCAACTCCTGCTAATTTCATCTGATCACTCCGCCGATGGGCATTATATCAGATCTTGATCATTCATCTCCAAATCTTGATTAGCCAGATTGTCTCCTCATGATAAAACAACAAACAATGCTATGATTTGACTTATGCTATTCATGCCATATACATGCTATAATTGATGCTTTGATGATTGCTATGCTTAAATACCTTCTTCATTGCTTGTTATCTTTTATATCTTGGCTGATGAATTTTTGAGCGCAGGATAAGAAGCTCTTGGTCCCGCCGACTGGGCATCATCATCAAAGTCCCACGGTGCTTGCAGCTCATCTCTCAGTTCCTTCATACTTATTGCTCCACCATCTCTCCCTGTATGCATTCTACTATATGTTATTACGCTATTAGATTATATCAAGGACCTTGTGGCTTTGGTAAATCTGGAATTTGAGTTCCCCTTCATCAAAAACAATGATGATTCCAGAGGAGTCTTAGTCACACGGATAGGCCGTTGAGCCATCCAAGACTGGGGACGATGGTTCCCTTTTACGAGTTGGTGCGTGGATAAACAGGCTTCGGCTTAGTATCAGCTCGCGAAATTGGTTTCTTGACCCAGTCTTGGCAGTTTAACAATATTATCCTTGATTATTCTATATTTTCATTTGATTTATTTTTTCCCTTTGAACCCAGCATGCATTCATGTAGGAATTTGAAACAATTGTTGAAAAATCATTCTGATAAACTGTTTTTGTGGGTCAAATTGATCTTGATCTTCAATGTGAGATATTCCATGCCGAATTGAGTCCTCAGTTCGTTTTGTCGCTATTTTGGGTCTTTTCTCGAAAGCTCCCTGTTTGGATTTTTATCATCTTATTTTCCAATTTTCCCCTTGATCCACCTTGGCTGCAGCACGTCCACTGGCTGGTAACCGCTCCCCAATGGTGAAATCTACAGGTTGTGACCTGGGGTACTTCCACCGCGCTGGAAGTTGATCATTTATTTTATCTCCTTCGTGCACCGCGTGCACTCTCCCCGATTTATCCAAACATTGTTGACTTCGTTGGATTTCCCGAGATTTGCTTCATCTCGAGCTTTTGATTTCGATTCTCATCAAGTGATGTTGATTGCGTGTCTCATCACACCTTGGCATCTACTTTTCAGTTTGCTCTGCTCCCTTGCAAAGCAGACGCCAAGGCGGGGCAGCTGTAGACACACCAAAATTGACGTTACTCTGAGTACACCTCATATTACCTTGTAACGCCCCAATTTGACCCTAAAATTAGCTTTGTTTGAGTGGTTTTTCCCACTTTTCTTGGATTTCTCACCTTTTTATCTCTTTTCCTATTTTTTCCTATTTTTCTGGATTTTTCTGGATTTTTCTGGATTTTCTGGGCATTTTTCCCTATTTTTCAGAAATAACGACTTGATATGGGGCGTCTTTAAAATAACGACTTATACATGGGCGTTTCTTAAAAAATTGACGACTATACTGGAGGGCGTCCATTCTTTCAAATTTCCATTTTTCAGGATTTTTCTGGGAATTTTTCGGAATTTTTTGAGAATTAACGACTTAACCATGGGCGTTACTTTGAATGTGAAAAGAATAAAAAAATCAAAAATGAATTCACGCCTTACACACGGGCGTGTTTTCAAATTGATTATTTTATATTATTTTTTAACCCCTTGAGAGGTGATTTGGTGCCTTCCGGATGTCAAAAAAATTCACAAAAATAGTCGTTGGAATCAGTGGCGACGAGATGCACCTTCACCTAAAAAATGGAAAATAATATTGAAAAATGAAAAATGGCCCTATTTTGAATATTTTAATTAACGTCTTTTGTTAGGGCTTGTTTTAATTAACGCCTTTGAATCAGACGTGTTTCACAATTTTTCAAATAAATTCCAAAATTTGATTTTTGAATTAACGCCCTATATAAGGCGTGTTTTTTAAGAAACGCCCTCTGAGCCGGTCGTCAATTCAACAATTGACGCCCTGAACCAAGTCGTGTTTCACTTTTGTGCTCCTAACGAACGCAACCTTTCCCAGAGAGAACTCCTGCTTCCGTTTGGGCTCTGCCCAGCTTAATCCTCCCTATTTTTGGGCTCTTGCCCGTTCTTATCTCTTCCACCTTTGGACTCTTTCCTTCTTATCTCTTTTCTATCTTATTAATAGAGCTTCCGAGCTCTGTTAATCGGTTGGATTCCGGATTTCTTCTTCTCCCCTCGTCCTTCTTCTTTTTCTATCTTTTCTTCTTCTGTTTCTTCTTCTTCCTACGTTTTTCTTCTTCTGCTTTTTCTTTTTCTTCTTCTGTTATGTTTTCTTCTTCTTCTTCTTCTTCTTCTTTTCTTTCTACAGGGAACCGAAGGAGTTGATGCGGCTTGTGGCTGAAGGAGAAGCTTCCATGTTAAAGTCTTCATCCTTTTGAAGTTTCCTCCCCATTGAGAATTAAAGCCAAAGGAGCCAATACGAGCAGATTTTTCTTATCTCCCTTATATTCTCTTTTTCTTTATTTGTGATTAATACATTCACATGCATTCATCATTCTTTTAAATTTTTTTTATACTCAACCATATTGAGATCTCCCCATAGTGCAACTATTGCACTCTTTCCCCTTATTTTATTTTGCATTCATCATATCATTCATCTCCCACACCCTCTTTGCATAGGGGTTTAAGGGCCAACACCCTTAAGGTGTGTTCTTCACCATGATTTCATGCTCATATCTTTTAAGGATTGATGCTACACACACCATGTTCTAATTCACATCTTTTATTGGTGTTTGTTATTTTTGCAAGGGTAATCAAGAGAAAGAACTCTCTTCATCGGCCGGCCGATTAGAAGAGAAAGGAGCACTCACATCCCCGTACTTTCAAGGTATTCTTCGCGATCTCTCCCCTTCATTAATTGTTATATCTTTTGAGGCGTTCGCGTCTCTGGCGATCACAACCTCCTTTTAGCACCTCGTGCTATTTTATTGCTTTCATCATATCTATTGCTTTTTATATTTAAGTGTGGATTTTTAAAGAGATCTACACCGAGGAGCTTGCCCAAGCACTCCTCCATAGTTCAATAAAATGGATGAGCAGTTTCGTAACCTAAAGCAAAGGGTGGACGTAAAATCCACCCCCGAGGTTTCTCTACCAATCCTACCAATATTCCATCTCCCTCCCTCCGAAATGCCTACGTACCGTAGGTACAATGGCACTGGCAATCCCTTTATTCACCTCAAGGACTTCATGTATGAATCCTCCTATTGGCAAAATGACCAGAGATCCCTGGCATACCTCTTTCGGAGATCGTTGGACGGTCCCGCGCTAGAATGGTTCTATTCTCTGGAGCCGGGCGAGGCCGAGAATTTTGATGCAGTGCAAAGAAAATTCCTGCAAAAGTATCGGGATAGGTTGGTCCCTCTCTTTCCATTACCGACCTAGTGGCCGAGAAAATGAGGCCAGATGAAGATTTTGTTCGCTATGTGCGGACAGATGGAGGTCTCTGGCAGAGAGGATAAGAGATACCCCTCAGAGCCCGAACAAGTGAAAATGATTGTGTCCAATGCCACCCCACAGTTCAGACATGTCCTGGCCATGAACAAGCTTACCACAATGGAGGAACTCTACGAGAGGGCCCGGTATATCCAGACCCAGTTAAAAGACTCCCCCATTATGCACATGTTTGAGCCGCCGAAGCCCAAGGTGGTCAAAAGACAGGCACTGGTGTCCCAGGTGGAGCGACAGAAGGAGTCGTGACAATGAGCAGGTGAGTGCAGTCAATAATGCCAATTATGTAGCCAACCCAAGGCATCCACAAATGTCTCGACTTCCCCTCCAGCAAGGTCCCTTCCCGTCTCATCCTCCGCCCCAAAATAATCCACCCCAGAACCATATGCCTCAACCATTTCAACCCCAGCAACAACCCCACCTCAGCAACAACAACCACCACCTCAGTACCACCAGGTTCCGCCTCCAGGAAACTACGGCCCCCCACAGCAATAGAGAAGGCCGATTGGCCCCAAGAGAGCCCATTACCCGCCATTGCCAGAAACATTAGCGGATATTTTCAACGCCCTCATGGCCTCAAACACACTCGTTCTACCAAGGGAGAGGCCCGCATGGCCCCCGAATGTTGACACCTCCAGATACTGTGTGTACCACAGGCAGCCAGGACATACAATAGAGACTTGTTTCCATTTTAAAGACTACATCTATGATATGAATGATGAAGGCGGAATTGACTGGGATGAAATGAGGTGATACATCGCCACTCTCAAAGCCAGGAGACCTCCTCCTAGACCATAGTTCCAACAACAACAGTAGCCACAGCAACAACCACAACAACAACATCAGCCTCAGCAGGCCCAACCACAATAGCCTAACATGGGCATAATCCAGGATCCACTATCGGAGCACCAACAACCCAATCACCAGGTCAACCCCATCTCCTCCTTCCCAGAAGTTGGGAGAGAGCAGGGTTGGCACTCAGAAAGTACCTCCGTTCTCACAGCTACCAACCCTAGCATCAGGCAACCCCCTCGCCTTGCCCGGGTAGCACCTCTCTCTCATCAGCCCGCATCACAATCTATAGCGCGGCCTTCATCATTTCCACAGCCATCACGCCCTCTCATTCGCACCCCTCCCGCTAACCCACCAATGACCTATCAGCCAACGCCCTCCACTATGCCCTCACACCCTCTCATCTTCTCTCACCCCTCCATTTTATCATATACCCCTACTACACCTACACCTATGCCTTCCAAACCTCTCATCATCCGTCAACCCTACGCGACCCCGTCTACCTCCACCATGCCTCCACTAACGCCCTCAAAACCACTCATTATCCACCATCCGTCTCAGAACCATTATCCATCTCAGGCCTTGTCCACTTCCACTTTGCCTCTGCCTCCACCTTCCAGACCCTTTTCCCTCCATAGCTCACATGAAATTCCCTCTACCTCCACCATGCCTCCACCCTCCAAACCCCCTATCATCCACCATACATCTGAGGCTTTACCTCCACCAAATAAACCCCTAATCAAAATCGCTACACCCGCATCACACCTACTCCACCTACTATTCCTCCACCACTACCCCTCAAACCCTTACTAAAACCCACATCTAAGCCCATGGAGGTGCAGAAGCCGCAAGCAATGGTGCTCCGGAGTGGAAGGATTTTCCACAGGGTCTTCTCCCAGAACAGTCAGAACCCTGAGCAGTCTCAGCCAGAGAAAGACAATGGAGAGCAGCCAGAAAGGTCCATCCCTGGAACACAGTATGATTTGTTAAAACACCTGGACAAGACGCCCGCTCGGATCTCCATCCTTGAGTTGCTCCAGAGATCCGCGTCCCATCAGGCGGCCTTAATGGAATATCTCCAAAGGATCATGGTGAATGAGGATCTCCATGTAGAGAAGATTTCGACCGTTCTGACGCTGACGGACACACAGCCGGCCATTATGTTCCACAACCACGAGCTTGCCCCCGAGGAAGCTCAAAAATATGCATTGTGTGTTTCGATAAAAGTCAATGGAGTGTCCATAAACCCGTGCCTGGTGGACACAGGTGCATCCATAAATGTGATCTCCATGAGCACCCTTCAGTTGTGTGGGGTCGATGAAGAACAGATAAGACCTTCTTCAATCACAGTCACGGCTTATGACAATAGCAAAAGGCCACCACAGGGAATGATTATCGTGAGGGCAGAGTTAGGCCCTGCATCAGTCTCCACGAAATTCTATGTCCTCGATACGGACCCCACATTCAAGGCCATACTGGGCCGCCCTTATATTGAAGTAATGGATGCTGTGCCTTCTATCAACCACCAATGTCTAAAGTTCCCGTACAATGGGAGGATTATTAAAGTGATCAGTACACTTGTCCTTCATACAGTGGATGCTATTAATACCTCTCTGCCATCTGTTTGACCATCTCATCGGCCCATATTGTCACTACTGGATGTGTATGACCCATCCCGTATTACACCAAAAAAGCTACTTTCGGTACCAATGTCACGTCTCCCTTTTCATTCCAAAGGATGGAAAATTATGAGGAATATCGGCTATCAGCAGGGCAAAGACTTGGACGCACAATTACAAGGAAGGCTAAAATCACCAAAGAAGATAAGGTTGAGCCACAAGTTTGGTCTAGTCTTTAAAGGACCGCTCGAGGCGAATGGAAAACCCCTCACGTGGACCCGATCCTCTCATTTCAAGAAGGGGCCGGTTGTTCAGATGGGGGATTACCCGCAAGAAACACATGGGGGATCGCACGTTGTATACTTGGCTGAAAAATGTTCAAGGGCCACTAAGAGAGGCAAGATCAAAAATCCAGAATGTGAATGGAGCAAATGGTTTGACATACAAGATATTTCCATTGCACTAGGAAGAATGTTCTCGCCTCCACAGCTGGAAGGGCCGCCGTTGATCTCTGAAATGCCAGGGAATATTACTACTGTTGCCAAAGTTCCAAACCATCCTCGCCAAGAGGACTCTGTCACTGGCGGATCTTCATCCGTCATCAACATTACCATCGACGGCTCATTAACCATCATCTTCTCCAATCACTCACCTCAACCTTCGCTGATGTCTTCCTCCTGGGCCAGATGGTTGTCTGATGATCTTCCCAGGTCCCCTTCTCTACTTACATACCTACGCGAGTTTCTCAACCCGCGCCAGGTTTTCAATCACGATCTGCTCTATGAGCCTCTCAACCCTTTAGCCATAACCACTTTTCTCCCTCCTCGATTTCTTTTCATTGCTTTGTCATTAAAAATGAAAACGAAAAAAAACGTTGATTTTGAAACCCCTCAACAACACATCTTCGTTGAGGAAACCTCCTACATTTTCCACGAGTGCGTCCCGCCCTGCGGGCCACTCATCCAAGGTCCTATGAGCGACCTTTTCTACCCCTCCTCTGAGGGGTCCTTCCCTGTACATTCTTCAACATCTTCTTCAGCTTCTTCTTCGTCCGTAGGACCGCTTAGTCAATCTAGGAATAATTGGTCAAGGGTAGTACCCAAAAGAAATCCAAGGGTAAGCAGATCCCTCGTCATTTCCTTCTAGATCTAGCCAGTAGGTGTCGAGCGTGCCTGTCCATTCCTCAATTGTTAGAAAATCCCATCCAACTGCCAGAGATAGATTGTGAGGAGAATTGCACAATTGATGAAGGGTATGGAGTCTACGAGATCACAGATGAAGAATGCCCTATTAAAGAAGAGGACGAAGAATATGAGGACGCGGCCGGCGCATATGCTAGTGGCATGAGGAGATTTGATGAGCCGTCAGCCGCCGTAGAAGAGTCCACCAAAGAAGTCAACTTGGGAACTGAGGAAGACCCTAGGATCATCCTCATAAGTGATAATTTGCCATCATCTGAAGAAGAGGTATTAATTGAAGTTCTCAAGGAGTATAATGACACGTTTGCATGGAGCTATGAGGATATGCCAGGTTTGGATTCCACCTTGGTCGAACACCGCTTAACTTTAAAACCAGGGTCCGTCTCGGTAAAACAAAGGTTAAGGCGTTTTCACCCTCAGATGGCTTTGAAAATGAAAGAAGAGGTCGACAAGCTCCACAAAGCCAGATTTATTAGAGTCGTCCTTTATCCTCAATGGGTGGCGAACATTATCCCGGTCATGAAGAAGGATGGAAAAGTCAGGATTTACATCGACTTCCGGGACCTTAACTGCGCGTGCCCAAAGGATGATTTTCCCTTGCCTCACATTGATGTGTTAATCGACAACACGACAGGCTATGAGACCCTCTCATTTATGGATGGATTTTCAGGATATAATCAAATTCGTTTGGCAGAAGAGGATCAGGAGAAGACGTCATTCACTACACCATGGAGAACATATTGTTACGTGGTCATGCCATTTGGGTTGAAGAATGTTGGAGCTACTTACCAAAGAGCTATGATGGCCATATTTCATGACATGATGTATATATATCTAGAGGTGTATGTGGATGATTTATTGATGAAATCCCGAACTAGGGTGGAACATCCGAGAGTTTTGGCTAAGGTGTTACAAAGATCAAGGGAGTTCCAATTGAAAATGAATCCGAAGAAGTGTGTGTTTGGTGTATCATCGGGCAGATTACTGGGTTTCATTGTGAGTAAGAGGGGGATTGGGATAGATCCCAACAAAGCTAAGGCCATCAGGGACATGCCGCCTCCCAAAAATTTGATGGAAGTCTGAGGTTTAATTGGGCGGTTGCAATTCATTCGTCGGTTTGTGTCTCAGCACTCACAAAGATGTAGACCTTTCTACGAGTTGACCAAGCCAGGAGTAGAATTCTATTGGGATTCTAAATGCCAGAAAGCTTTCGAAGGGTTAAAGGAATACCTGACTAATCCACCCGTTCTCATTCCACCCAAGCCAGGAAAATCTCTGATCCTTTATATCTCAGTCTTGGATGACTCCGTGGGAGCCGTCCTCGCACAAGCCGACGAAGAAGGCAAGGAACGGGCAACCTATTACTTGTCCAAACTCCTCAATCCCTGTGAGCAGAAGTACACGGCCATAGAGAAAACATGTGCTGCCCTCGTTTGGGTAGTGCAAAAATTGAAGCACTACTTCTTGGCCCATGAGGTCCATTTGATTGCTCGCATGAACCCTATCAATTTCCTCCTAGAGAAATCTGTCCTTACTGATAGGCTAGCACACTGGCAGAGTTTCCTATCTCAATTTGACATCACCTACATCTAGCAAAAGGCAATTAAAGGCTATGCTATAGCCGAGAATCTCGCTCACCATCCTCTTCCCAAGTTCAATCTTGTCCAATCAGAGTTTCCAGATGAGGAACTAATTAATGTCCATCACCCAATCTGACGAGCCAATGTGGACATTATATTTTGATGGAGCTCTGAATTCTCAAGGAAAGGGTATTGACATTGTCCTTCTAACGCCCGAGGGCGTTACCATCCCAGAGGCATTTCATCTCGCATTCCCAGTTACCAATAACATTGCTGAATACGAGGCTCTTCTAGCTGGTCTGAAACTAGCCCATTCTTTCTATATCACCGAATTGTGAGTCGTGGGCGATAGTCAACTCATTCTCCGCCAGGTGCTTACCAAATATCGCACTCTTGATCCCAAGCTCAAGCCTTATCAAGAGCTGGTCTCCGCTTATGCCAAATTATTCACCAAGCTAATCTTTATCCATGTTCCTCGCGAATAGAACATTCTGGCCGATGCCCTCGCCTCCTTGGCGTCATCTTTTAAATTCCCTCTAGGTGCATGGTATGAATCCATCACCATCTACAAGCGCCTCGTTCCTGCTGTTCAGGACCCTTACCTTTTAAGAATCAAAGAAAGAGTCCTACGGAAGCTTCAGGAAGGGGAAATTCTTGAGAAGAGGGAAATCATGTTGGCAGAATTTGAAGAAGAACTGGCTGACGAGGAGAAACCTTGGTTCTATGAAATCGCCAAATATTGCAAAGATCAGTCTTATCCTAAGGGAGCCACCACAGAGGATAAGAAAGCCATAAGAAGGGTGGCCCAGAAATACACATTGGTTGGAGGTCTACTCTATATAAGGAGCCTTACTGGTGTTCTATTAAGATGTCTTGACGACAATGAGGTCTGGATATGCATAGAGGAAGCACACTCAGGTGTGTGCGGTGGCCATGTAAATAGCCAAATGCTCGCTAAGAAGATCATTCAGCAAGGCTTTTACTGGCCCACTATGGAAGAGGATTGTGCTATCTATGTCCGTAGATGTGTCAAGTGTCAGCTTCACGCCGATAAGATTCATTCGCCATCTTCCTCACTTCATCCAGTATCCTCCCCATGGCCTTTCTCCATGTGGGCGTTTGACATCATTGGTCCCCTAGGTGATCCCAACTCTCTCACCAAGTAGAAATCCTTCATCCTTACTGCGACGGAGTACTTCACCAAATGGGCCGAAGCCGAAGCCTACACGAAAATCAAGGCGTCAACAGTCTGCAAGTTCATCATGAAGAACATCCTCACCAGGTTCGGCATCCCAAGCACAATCGTCACCGACAATGGGCCACAGTTCATCTCTCAGGACCTTCAGGATCTCTGCAAAAGGTACGCAATTGCATTACATCATTCATCACCTTATTACCCACAAGGTAATGGCCAGGCAGAGGCCACCAACAAAACATTGATCAAAATCATTAAGAAAACCTGCGAGTCTAGTAAGTTTTCAGACTGGCCAGAAAAGCTTATCGAAGCTCTATGGGCCTACCGCACCTCAATCCGTACTCCCACCGGGCAAACCCCGTTTGCCCTTACTTATGGGATGGAAGCGGTAGTCCCGTACGAGACTCTGATTCCTTCTCTCAGGGTACAATTGGATGAGGAATTTCCCCTCGACGAACGTCGTGATTCGCTCCTTGCTCAGTTGGAACTCTTAGACGAGAAGCGGCTGGCCACCATCGAGCATGCACGTGTTTATCAAAATAGACTCGCTCGTTTTTACCAAAAGAAAGTCATTGAGAGAAAATTCAAAGTCGGTGAGATGGTAATAAAAAGAATTTTTGTCAAACCTGGAGGGCCGCGTTCTAAACTCAACCCAATTGGGAAGGACCATATGTGGTTCGAGCTGTGTACCCCGGCAACGCCTATAAGCTAGTCAATGCTGAAGGGGCCAGGTTATCCCACCTTTGGAACGGGCTTTATCTTAAGAAATACTACCCTTAGATAGGTGTAACAACTGGCATGGTACGAGGACCATCGGAGCTGAAAATTCACTCTTCGGTCTTTGTGGTCTAACTCAAGGTTAACCTCCGTACACTCCCACACCCTACTTTTGGGATCAAACGAAACGGAACTCGAGGGAACACTTTCAAAAAAAAGAAAAAAGAAAAAAAAGAAAAAAAAAACTAATGCCCGGTGATCATCATGCAGTCAAGCCTTTGCATTTATCCTTCATATTAAGATAGGACCCCTTAAGGTTCGGTAGGTCTCGGGTCTTGGTCTGCCAGAACCGTGGAGATTCCTGTCCGGTCATGACGGCTTATGCCCATTAAAAGAAGGCAACATGCACACACGCAGGTGTTTTAGCCAAGAAAGTTGGTGGTATTACCTATTATGGGGCTGTACTCGACGGTCTCCAGAAAAGCCGTAATCTTTGTTCTCTTCTTTCTCGACCCAATGAGACAGCCGGCGCCCTTAAAACACTGAGCATAAGAGAACCGAAATACATTACCCTGAAGGCGAGAGTAGGATTCATCTCCTCGAACTTGAGTCAGAGCACGAGAAGTGGGCAGTGTCCCCGCAGGCATATAAGAAGGATTTCAACATATCCAATTGTTACGGCTCCCTCGAAAAAAAAAGAGAAAAAAGAAAAAAAAGGGGTCAAATAAAAGTCTAGTCGTGACCGTGCCTGATTTCAACAAGTGAAACCCCCTCAAAACGAAGGCTAAATTCCACAAAAGGGCAACGTAATTCTGTTCGAGGATCGGTCCAAAGTCACTCAAAAGGGAAAGGTCGAGTAGGTCCCGGTTAGCTCGTCGGGTTAACGGTTTTGCCGGTCCTCTCGGAAGGTTTACCCCATTACTCTTCTTTCTCCCCTCAAAGATGAAAGCTCAACGGAAATCCTGAGAGGCGCGCCCTTCTAAGGCAAGCAACATCGTTTTAGCAAAACACACATATAATTGTCTACTTCGAAAAGTAAAAGCCATCGCCGCGAAGGAGTCTCGGTGTTTCTGGCTGGTCAAGACCTCTATCTACCACCTTGATGGCTTCTTGCTTTAACCTCGGGCTTAGGTCAATGCAAGCGCGTCACCTATAGGTGCGACGGCGTCTGATTCCGGGTCAGCGTCGCGCGGTTGACCGTTAGGGTTCCAAGGTGTTCCATCATATACCATCTAGAGTTGTGAGGAAATAGACCCGGGCCGGGCAAATCTTTTACCTCGAACACTCTTTCGGTGTATCCTTGCGGTCGGAAGCAACTGGGAGCCTAAGCATGGCATGACGGTTTTGTCATCAGGTTAAGTCTTAACCGGCAGGATTATCATTTGAGGAGTCTAGGGGCCCAAATCACTCTAGATGTGCACACAGGATACCTGGGAGGTTAGTAAGAAACCCTGTCTTCATAAAGGTCAGGTGCCATAAGAATGGTCACCTGGCGTTGGCCAAAAAAAAAAAAACAAAAGAGAGAGAGATGGTAGTGATGTGATGAAGTGGCCCTCGGAAGACGCCGTCGTTGAGTTCCCAAGTGGAAATTCTTTTGGAGCATGTTAACCCTGCATTAGGCTATTTAAGAACGATTTAAAACACCCCTGATCCAAGAACCATGCCGGTTGTGATAATAGTGTCCTTCGTTAAAAAAATAATAAAATAAAAAAATCCAATAAGTCAAAAAAAATAAAAACAACAAAAAAGAAAAATTTTGCATCCGTGTGATCTCATCTGTGTGCTACATCTTTACATTTTGTTCTCATTTGTGTGCCCGTGTGTTGCATTCATCATCTTTGCATTTGCCTTAATTGATAAAGGCTTGGTCCCCTTGACTTGTTATCAAGTTAGTCTCAAAATGATCACCCACTCTTTGAGCAAGGGGCCAAGTCAGAACGGAAGAACTGACTTGTTTCATTGAGCAATGTGTACAGGATTGAAAAGCAGGAATGAAGGCAGAAGACACGAAACTGAACATTCCTTCCTTTATTTCCTTCTAGAAGTTGTACATTAAGTTTCCATCCTCTCTCTCAGAGTTACCCCTCTCTCCGCTCTCAGGCGAGGAACCCTGGAGGGTGTTGCTAAACCATGCAAGGCGGTGCCTCTACTGCTCGGTACCCCCTCTTCCGTCTCTGCTCCCCGTCGATCGACAGAGAGCGGCAAAGAAGCTACTAACACGAAAGCGCGCTCTCGTGCTCTTCGGTAGCGCTCTTCACCATCTCTCAGCCATTGCTCAGCAAGACCGAGGCTGGTTCGAGTTCAAACAGTTGGGCCTCCATGGCCCTCCGCTCCTCCCTCTCAGCCAATCTGTCGGCTCTCTCTCGTTCGGTGTCTCTTTCCCTTTCCGCACGTTCTCTCTCTCTGTCCTCCCTTTCCAGCTGAAGGTAATCCTCAGCTCCACGGCGTCTCGAGAAGAGCCATCGTCTGGACGATGCCGCAACTCTTCCTCTAGTTCCGCTATTCTGGCTTCCCCCTGTGCAGTACGGGCAAGTGCATCTTGCACCTCTTTCGCCTGCCATAACCATCATCTCAGATATGTGGAGGCGCGAATAAGTGAAATTCAATGGTGAAACTCTCACCTGTGTGGAAAGCATTCCTTCTGCCTCCGCAGCCCGCTGCGTAGCGCAGGCAAGCTGCTCATGGAGCAAATCAAGTTCGAAGTGGGGATCCATAAGCTGGAAGAGACACCATCCGCCCCCATGGCTGAAGAAGCCGCGTCAAGCTGGGCGCGCTGCAACACGCATGAGGTGGCATTGAGGGTCTAGCACCAGGAATCTTGGTCTATGATCATGAGTAAACAGGCTTACCGAAGAACTCAAGGCTGCGCGAGCATCACGTAACTGCCGCTCTGTGCCTATCAGGCGAGCTTGCAGGTTCGCTATCATGGTGTCGCGAGCATCCTATGGCCAAGGCATAAGTTAACATATTAAAAAAGAAAATAAAGAAAATAAAAAATGTGTTCACCTCCACAGTCCCCTCGGGTTGGAGTCGCTCTGCATACATCGCCTTATAGAGGCGTAGATAATCCTCGCTTGTCTTGAGCACGTGACTCTACGAGTGTGCCACCCCGTTGCCAGTCTTCATATTGCTCGGGGAACCGCACTCGCCAATCAACGGAGATCGCCGCCCACGCGTCTTCCTCCCAACACGTGGTGTTGTAATTATGTCCACCCATTCCTGGGCGAGCCCTAAGGTCCTCATGGCCAATCGTAGTCGAAGTGGCTCGATTTCATTCACACAGTGCATCCAGAGGTCACGCCCGAACCGGGCACGACTCGTCATGACCATGGCTGATCGGCGTCGATCATGCCCGCATAAGGTCTCCAGATCACCTAGGTCAGGCCACACACGTCTTCTTAATAAAAAAAATTCAAAAAAATCATCAAATATAAAAAAATCAACAAAAAATAATAACCACCATCACTGCGGGGAACTCTTGCAACTCGCGTCTTAGCACCATCAACTGGTAGGATAGAGGGGCTGGGCTCATGAGGGGTTCCCACCGCCTTGCCAGCGGCACCGCCGCTGGGCGCCAATGACGGGCCTTTCCCATTGGAAGGTAATAATAGCTCCACAACTGCACCATCATGTGTCTTTAACATACCAAAAAAAAGAGAAGAAAAAAAAAGAAAAAAAAGGATAGGGAGGGGGTACCTGGATGAACGGCGTGAAACCACTCACTGTTGTCTCTCGATCTGCTCTTTCAGACAGACCCGCAAATAGATGCGCCAGCATGGCTGCTCCCCAGGCATATCGCCCCACTTTCTCAGGGTCTACCAGGAATTCTAAGAAGCGGCAATGGATGTTGTCTCCTTTCGAACCCAGTAGCAATCTCCCCAATAGGAAGAAGAGGAATCTCCTCAAATCCAGTTGGCCCTTTCCCAATTGCTCGCATCTACACAGTAGACGGGCGGCATCCCCTTTCGGTCCTCTCCATGAACTCTTCCAAGGACTCATCATCACGGGAACGAATGTCAGTAAGTCCCAACATTTCCATGATAGGCGTCTTGGCTACGACCTGTTCTTACGATCATCTAGATCCACTCCTAGCAACCTCTGAGCAGCCTCCCTGTAGTCGAGTACGTGATGCCAGTCAGCGCCTCGCCATCCACTTTCAGGCCCGTAATTCGGACCACATCTTCCAAGCTGGGCACCATGTGCCCCCAAGGCATCAAGAAGGCACGACTCATTGGATCCCACCTTTCACGTAATGTTTGGATGAGGGCGAGGTCGAGCTCGACGGGCTCGATCCAGAGGAAGGCTCCAAAGCCCATTACGTCTAGCCTGGCCTTCTGAAAATCCGAGAGACCTCTGTATGCTGCCACCACTACCTTCCATGATATGTGCGATTTCATCACGCTCTACGCATACACAAGAAATGAAAAAAGGGGCCTTTGTCAAGAGAGAAAAAAGAAGAAAGATTGAGGGAAAGGGCAAGAAGGCTTATTTTACGAGTTGCGATTGGGTCCTTTCACTGAAGTGCCCTTCAAGGTCTGAGAGTCTCCTGGAACTGCTACCGCTGGACCGGCTTCTCTTCGAGGAGTGGGAAGATTCGCCCTCCATTCTGAATCCTAGAACTCTCGGTCCTTCGACTTCCATGGAAACTTGTACTCTGTGAATTGGCTCTCGATATCCTTGGAAGAACGAGGGAGGGAGGTATTTATAGAAATGAGAGAAGTGCAAGCCAACTGCCTCCATCAGCTTTAACAATAACCCTCGTGATAGAGTACCTTCCCTGCGGTCCCATGTGTCACTTCACCGCCTGCGCAGGGTAATTGATTGGATGGTGCGATATGACGATTCGCTCCCTACGCAGTCTAGGGATGCCGGGATGCCCTGTCATGTTGTAGAGGTCATCTAGGAAGGTTGAAAGGTCATCGGGAGAAGGAGCTATAAGCTGTCATTGTTGACTTTGATGGAAAATGATCGCGGCGAGACGCGATTCCCCGTTTCACGGTGAGGTCTCGTCGAGCGCATCACATGGAAACAGTATAAAGGAGAAGAAGCGTAAGGAAGAAGGAACGCGCAAAAGAACAAATAAGCAGCAGGAAATCAAATCACTCCATTCATAAGGTCTACATAAACTATCATAAACATCTCAGTCATGAACATCGCAAGAGAGGAGGCGGGTCCACTAGCTCGCTAATTCTCGCCAGCACCTTCACGCTCATCCCTCTAGGCGTCCCTCTCCTCTCCCCTAAGGTGAGGGTCCTCAGGGGCCCTCCTGGAACTCCGTGAAGCCGTACTCGCCTCACCCCGTGATACCTGCTCTACAGCAGCGGCTCGGCTGTTGCTCCCTTGGCGTGGCAAAGAGGCCACCGACAGAAAGGTGGCCAGACTGGCGGAGTCGTGCCCCGAACTCTCGTGCTCTCTCGTAGCACGTCTCCATCACTCCTAACCTCTGCCCCATAACCTGAAGGCCTAGCTAGAGCTCCCTCACTGGGCCTCCAAGGCCTTCCTCTCATCCCGATCCTGCTGTCGCTCGGCCCTTCTTTCCTCCCTCTCTTTCTCCCTCTCCTCTCTCTCTCTCTATGCCTCCCTCCTCGCCACCTAGAGAAGGACCCTTAACTCCAGGATGTCTAGAGACGGCCTCTCTTCATCGTGACGCCGCAGCTCTGCTATGGTTGCTGCCCAAGCATCACACTCCTCTTCAGCCCGGTCGCGCGGGGCCACTGCACTGGCAAGTTGCTCCCGGAGGGAGGCGATCTCCAGAAAAGGAGCCTGGGAGCTGGAAGATGATCCGCCGGCCATCCCTGCCATCGCCGCCTGTCGGGCACGCTGGAACAGACAAACAACAGCCATCAGTTAAGCCCCGAGATTTCAAAAAAAAAAAAGGACCCTTCTTTCACCTCTGTTTGTCTCCCGAGTTGAAAAAGGCCCACTTGGCTCTCCCTACATAGCCGCAAGTAGTCGGCACTCTCCTGCACTGGCGCACCACCTTGCTGCCGTCCTGGAATTGGGCAGGGAGATGTATGCGCCGGTCTTCAAGTTTTGCCTTGCCCGCGTCTCTCTCCCCCGACGCGGTTCGGCTCATCCGCACTCGCCCACTCATCGGCCAGCCCGAGATCCTTGTCATACCCTGCGCATCAAAAATGGAAAGGCCACATCATCAAAAAAAAGCGTCTCCTGTCGAAGACGCGTTCATCATTCAAGTGCAACGCTCGCCGAGCCCTCTTCTCCCTCTCTACTTATTCGCTACCAAACTAAAAGGAGTGGAAATCAAGGAGTTTACAGGCCATGCTCGCCTCCCTCCATGCCTTCGGGCCCCTCGGGTCCCTCGAGTGCCGGAAGAGGCCCTTCCTCTTCCGTGGCCGCCTCTCTCTGCTCTTGCACGACCCTCCTTGGGCGAGGAGTTCCTCGTCCCCCTCTCCCTTCACCACGGTTTGGCTCGCCGTGCTCCATGAATCAAGGATGGAAGAAGACGAAGCTAGGCGAGCAAATCTCGACGAGAGGAGGAGTTGTTTGTGGGCAAAGTAAGGAAGGAGAAAGACCGCCCTGCGGTTCTCGGTGATTTAAATTTGAATTCAAAAGGTTAAAACGTGTCTTGCGCCTAGACGTCCAAAGGAGGGAGGGGAAGTGGTATGCCCTCCGCGCAAGGTGTGATTCCCCGTTGTCGGGGCAAGATCCTGTAAACCGTGTCACGGAGGAGATAAGTAAGGAAGAAGAAGCATGAGGGAAGAAACGTGCACAAAAGACAGTCAAGTGACAGAAAAAGAAACCATTCCATATAACAAATTGTCTGTCATATACATCATAAGTAAAGATGGGGGGTGTACAAATCACTCTCTAACTCTCACCACCACCCTCCTGGTCATCTCTCTGATCATCCCTCTCCTCTCTCCTCTGGCGCTGATCCCTAGGGGGCCTCCGCGAACTCTGAGAGGCGGTGCTCCCCTCGCCCTGTGGTGCCTGGCCGGCCTCGAACGCACGGCGCCGCTCCTCGGCCGAAGAAACTAGGAAGCTGCCTACGGAGAAGGAACCAGACTGTCGAAGGCGCGCCCCGCGTTCCTTCTGCCCTCTGGTACCGCTCCTCGCTCTCTCGTAGCCTACCCTCTGCCGTACCGAGACTCACTCGGAGCTCCGTCATTCTGGGCCTCCAAAGCTCTCCTTTCCACCCTCTCCCTCTCCCTCTCTGCCCTCTCTCTCTCTGCCTCTCTCCTCGACACCTCAAGGGTAATCCGCAACTCTAGCACGTCGCGGGGAAGCTCCTCAGCCTCCCATCGTAGTCGGTCCTCCTCTAGCTCGCTATCCGAGCGTCGCGCTCCTCCTCTGCACGGACCGCACGAGCCAGCGCATCTCGAATCTCTACCACCTGTCAAAGGCATATTGAAGTCAACAAAGGAAAGGAATACGTGGAAAAGGAAACCGTGTCAAGCAAACACTCACCCGAGCCGCCTGATCACGCTCGGCTCCTCAGCACGGGCCCACCGCGCCCGCCAACTGCTCCTGGAGAGAAGAGACCTCCGGAGGGAGGGGCTCGCGAGCTGGAGACCGCCCACCAGTCATCTCACCGCCGCCGCATGATGGGCACGCTGAAACACAGAACAACAAAGACAGTAAGAGGCTAAGCATCAGGAATCCAGGTGACACAAAAAAAATGCATTGCAGACTCACCAGGATGTCCAGCTCCTGACGGGTGACTGCCAACTGCAGCCTAGCAGCTGCCAGCTAGGCCCACAGGTCAGTGATGATAGTGTCACGAGCATCCTGCATTCATAAGCATATAGATTAATGTCACATGCATGCATTTGCATAAAAGAAATCCGCGTTTCATACTTACCCCTGCTGGCCTCCTAGGTAGAGGCGATCGCGTACGTGTCTCGGTACCGTCGCAAGTAGTCGGCGCTTCCTGCACATGGGACTCCACGGAACGCCACCCTGCTGCCAGTCCTGGTACTATGTAGGAAAGCGTGTACGCCAGTCCATGAGCTTCGCCTTGCCCCCGGGTCTTCCGCCGACGTGGCTCGGCTCGTCTACCTCCACCCACTCCTGGGCAAGCCCCAGAGTCCTCATGACTAGCCTGAGCCGCAGTGGCTCGATCTCGTTCAGGCAGTGGACCCACAGGTCCCGCCCGAAACGAGGTCGGCCAGCTACGACCCAAGGCTGGCCAGCGTCGGCCATGCCCAGGTAGGGCCTCCATACCACCTGCATCACCATACATGCATCATATCAGCCCCCACCTAATAAACAAAGTAAATGCACAAAAAAGATCATTACATCATACCATGGCCTCAGGGTACTCGGTCAGCTCACGTCGAAGCGACGTCAGCTGGTAGCTGCGCGTGCCGCGGTCGTGACCGGCCTCCACCACCGCGCTAGGGTAAGGCTGTCCGGTTCCATTGCCTGGCTCTCCCATCGGGAGGTAGTAATAAACTCCATACCTGCATCATCGTACATCATTAGTACCAATAATTGCATGACTGTAAATTAGGAATCATTGTAAAATACATAAATGAATGTTACCTGGAGAAAAGGCGCGAAGCCGCCGACTGTCGTCTCCTTCTCTACCCCCTAAGAAAGACAGCAATCAAGTGGGCGAGTAGGGCTGCTCCCCACGCGTAGTGACCCACTCGGTCTAGGTCCGCCAGGATCCCGAGGAAATGACAGTGGATGTCATCCCCCTTCGTCCCCAGCAGAAGGCATCCCAGTAGAAAGAAGAGGAACCTCGGAGGTCCAGGTCCGCCGCTCTCGGTCGCCCTGCGTCCTGGCTGAAAGCTCGCCGAGCTACTCCCTCTAGCCGCACTAAGAACTCTGCTCCGCTCTCGCTGACGCGCTGACACGCGTCCACAAATCCGAGAGCCTCCATGATGTCCACCCGGCCGACTGTCCTGCTGTCTCTGTCAGTCGCGCTCGTCACCAGCCCTAACAGCTCTAGGGCGCTCTCTCTATAGTCGGGGAGGTGACCCCACTGACAGCCTCCTCGTCCACACGTAGTCGGGATCGAACTACGTCCACAGCGTCGGCACCATGTGCCCCCAGGGCATCAGGAACACTCGACTCGGTGCGTGCCATCGCTCCCTCAACGCCTGGACGAGGGGCAAGTCGAGCCGGAAGGGCTCAATCCGTAAGAACGCCCCGAACCCCATGGCATCCACTCGGGCCCTCTGAAGTCCGGCAGCCCTCGGTACGCCGCACTACCAGGAACCAGCTGATCCGGCTCCTCATCACACCCTGCACAGTAAAAGCAAGAAATCACATCAAAGCCACAAATAAAGAACAACACGATATATATATATATATATATAAAAAATTAGTTTTTCAAAAAAAAAAATTTTGACACGTCAACATGGTTGGACGCCTCCATATTTTTATTATTTTTTCTAAAAAAAAATTTGACGCGTCATTTTTCCCAGATGCCTCAATAATTTCTATATTTCTTTATTATTATTATTTATTTCGATATCTTAAAAAAATAATTATTTTATTGAGGCGTCCACTGGCTTGGACGCCTCAATCATTCCCCCCTCTACTTCCGTTTGGACGCGTCTCTCGCCCCTTTTTCCTAATAAAATCACGCAATAATGCAAAAGAGAGGGTTCTAGGGGCCTGCCGGGTCATGCTCTTCCTCTCCCTCCCGCTCCACCGGGCCCCTCGGGGTCCTCCACGGCCAAGGGAAATGCTTCCTCTTCCACGGCGGCCTCCTCCTCCACGGCAGGCTCCTCCGTGCGATCCCGGGACCTCCTCGGCCGACGAGCAATCTGCTTCCGCTTCTCACCTCCCTCACTCGATCCACCGCGTTCCATGGACTCAGATTAAAGGAGGGAAGGTCAAATGGGGAGAAATGAGAGGTTTGGGAGAGAGGAGGGCCGTTTGTTTGGTTGGGAAGAGAAAAGGCCGCGCCGCGTAAGGGCCTTTTAAACAAAATTTTGAATTTTTTGACGCGTCTAGGCGCCTGGACGCATCAATAAAAACAAAAAAAAAAAAAATTGAGGCGTCCAGGCGCATGGACGCGCCCATATTAAAAATAAAAAAATTAAAAAATTGGGGCGTCCAGATGTCTGGACGCGCCCATATTAAAAAAAAAGAAAAATTTTGGGGCGTCCAGATGCCTGGACGCGCCCATATAAAAAAAATAAAAAAAGAAAATTTTGGAGCGTCCAGAGTCCTGGACGCGTCCATCAAAAAAAAAAAAAAAAAAAAAAGAAATAATGAAAGGAAATGAGAGCTGAAAATTCAAAGAAAACTTTTGCACACAATAACTTCTCATTTATTTCATTAAGACAAGGGAGTGAGCTACATCAGGGGCTTAGACACTTCAGGTCTTAACTTCCCCAGTTCGGTTACATAAGCCCTCCACAGCTCGCGTTCTTCCTCTGCATGCACTAATGCCTTTCCCAGAATGCCCGTCTTCCACGACACTTTGATGGCCTCACCCCCTTTGCATCATCTTCCTCGCCCAACTCTCTCTTCCTTAGAGGAGCAGTGCCCGATAACGGCGGGAATGAATGGCGGGAAGGCCAATTTGAATACAGCACCGATGCGCATTGTAAAGAACAAACTCAGTCGCGCCAATAAGTTGGAGTTCATCTTCGGGGGAAGACCTCGTAAGGAGTTGCGCGGGAGTAGACATGCCGGTGCACAAGTGAAGAAGCCTTGCGTCATAGTTCTGAAGTGAGACCTCCAGTCTTCGCGCTTCCTCAGCCACGGAACGCGGTTCACTATGTGACCACCAAAGCCTAACACATCGGCTATGTGGTAAAGGGGCTTTGTTGAAAGATCCTCGAGGCAGTGGGCATCCCTCACGGTGGATCAAATTTAAATGTAAATCAACCCAGCAATTCAGAAGAAGCGCGCAACCAAAAGGAGGCTTACCCATGCTGGAAGTAGTAAGGCCACTGTAGAGGTAAGCAAGAACGGCAGGTCCCACCCTTTTGCCATTCCAAATACCGCAAATAGCACTCAGCTGATCTTCCTCCACTATTTGTCAGTATGAGGGAATAAGAGAGCACCCTTCAAACAGATTGTGAATCCCTTCATAATTTCTTCCAAACGATCATCGTCTGGCGATCCTCTCAGGGCATCATGACCCATTCCGCGAGCTTCTGCAAGTTTGACTCCCTTCTGAGTCTGGCGTCTCTAACGGCACCAGACGGCATGAAGCTTCCAAGGACAGTCCTCGGAAGTCACCTTCTTCAGCATCGGCATGATCTTTATCTTGCCATCCCTTTTGAATCTTTCAACCCAAGCAGGAGTTCCACCTCCTCAAGAAGATAGTCTCTCGAAAGTGGGGAAAATGAAAGTGTGAGTCTGAGGATGCAGATCTCCACCAACGCGCCCATAGCCGCCCAGTCCATGCGAATCTTTTCGTAATGCTTGGCGTGAACAGGAGCCCCTGAAGATGCCACCTCGTGAGTATGGCCCTCATACCGATGGAGATGTTGGAAGTTAGCTTCGAAAGCCAAGGCAGTTTGGAGAACCTCCTCGGGCCTGGGAAGAGAGGGTACGGCTGGAAAAGAAGAAGAAAAATAAAGGAGGAAAGAGGTGAATGAAAGGTCGTACAGAAAATTTGAAATGAATCAACTCACCATACGCGACTGGATCATCCCACTCAGATGTCCTTCGAGGTCGGAGAGCCGCCTGAATTCACTGCTGGGCCTGCTCCTCTTCATAGGGTGGGAAGACTTCACCTTCCATCTTGAAGAACCCAAGATTCTTCTCCTCCTCCCTTAAGCTTCAAAGCTCTCCTTGGTGCATTTGGCTAAACTGAGCAAGGGGGGTACTTATAGGAAGGGAGGGGCTTAAAAGTCAAACACGTCACATCAATGATGAGTCTTCAATGTTGACTTTAGCAAAAGGTGTTTTGTCTTGTTCTCCTTGTACTGTGTATTCTCCTATTGTGATAATTGAAGTGCAATTCTGTTACTTTGAGATAATGTTGTGCTAAATAATGAGTGCAGGTTTCACTAGTGGGCACCACTATCCCACCTCGACCCATCATATGCCACCTTTCGATGATTGGTCCCACCATGTCATACATTGTATTATATGATATTTACGCTATTAGAACATGTCAAGGACCTTGCGACCTGAACGAATCTGGGGTTTGAGTTCCCTTCAATAAAAACAATGATAATTTCAGAGGAATTTGGGTTGTACGGATAGGCCGTTAAGTTGGGAAAGTGTGGGAACGATGGCTCCATTCAGTGAGTTGGTGCATAGATAAACGGGCCCCGGCTCAGTATCAGCTCACCGGATCGGTATCCTGACCCATTCTTACAAATTGACAATATTATCCTTGGCTATTTTCTATTTTAGTTTGTTTAAGTTTTCTTTTAAACCCAGCATGCATTCATGTAGGACTTTGATTCCATTGCGAAAAATCATCAAAGTAATTCGATTGTGAAGGCCGCTGTGCTTAAAGTCTTATAATATGAGATATTCCATTCCGAATGAAATACTGAGTTTCCTTGAGACAGCCCTGGGCTGTTCTTCCAAAAGAGACCCTTGTTTGGACTGATCCACAAATATTCTTTACTTTACTCCATTTGACCCACCTTGGCTGCAGCACTTCATATTGGCTGGTAAACGCTCCCCAAAGGTGAAACCTAGCAGGTTTACGACCTAGGTACTTCCACACAGAGAAGTTGGTCCCGTTTTTCTTCTTGTGCCTGAGTGCACATCTTCCCCTTCCTTGTTTGATTTCGTCCAAACAATTGTTGAATTAGAAAGACCTCTTCAAGGTCGCCTCATTGAGACTCTGAAAACATTGCAAACCATAATGTTAAAAGCGGTCTCATCACACCTTGACATCTACTTCTAGTCCGCTCCCACTCCATTTTCATTTCACCTCTATGCCACTCCATTACGTGCCACTCCCTTGCAAAGCAGACGCCAAGGCGGGGAAGCTGTAGACACGCCGTTTTTGACATTACCGTGAGTAAATCTCATATTACACTATGATACCCAAGGTTGCATTCACACTTTTAATTACTTGGTGATTTCCTATTTTTCTTATTTTTTTTATATTTTTTTAATTTTTTCATTAAAAATCTTTGACGTGTCAAGCTGCTTTGACGCCTCAATATTGAGGTGTCAAGGTACCGTGATGCCTTAATAAAAATATTTATTATTATTTTTAAATATTTTCTTCCTTTTTAAAAGTGGCAGGGTAACTGAACGCCTCTCTTAAAGGCGTCCAGGACCCTAGACGCCTCATTCAGAGCTTCGTGCAACACGCGGGGCGGCGCCGCTCCGACCGACTAGTTTGACGTTTCGAATAAATCCAATCATGAAGACGTCATGGATCCTAGACGCATTTTAGAAGTCAAAGTTAGGCGCCGAAACCACTCGCTTTCCCCGCTGTCGATGGCTTTCGGCGCCGTTTTAATGGAAATTCATTGAGGCGTCAATGGTCCTAGACGCCTCAATCAACAACAAAATAATAAAAAATAATGGGCGCATCCAGTCAGCTGAACACCTCAACATTGAGGCATCTAGGACCATGGACGCCCCAATATTTTTTTCCCTATTAATAGGGACCCCCCTCTCTCGAAATCAGAGAGCTTCAGATCCGACAGAGAGAGGGAAACTCTGCCGGATTCTTTTCTAGCCCGTGGGTTTTGTAGGAGGAGGTTCTGCCGAATTTTTGGTGCCCGCGCTCGCGAAAGGAAGGCAATCTTCATCCACCGTGCTTCCACGACGTCCCCACGCTACCGGAGCTCCGCCGGACCACGTCATCGGCGCCTTCAATAAGCCACTCTCCCCCCTTTCTCTTTTGCCATTTCTATTGCATGCATCATCCGTCATTTGTCATCTCGCTTCTATTTTATGAACGTTTGCACGATCCTTCATCCATCATAACATTTTCCTCCTACTCATGTCTGAGAGGGGTTTAAAAACAACACCAACCAGGTGTGTGTCTCGCCATGATTTCGCTATTTTCATCACAAAGGATTAATACTACACTGCATTTTTCTAATTCATTTCCTCTTTGTCTGTTTTCGCAAGGGTAACCAAAGAAGGACCTCTCCGTCGGTCGCCGAAAGGAAAGGAAGAAGCAACTCACCATTTCCCGCTTTTGAGGTAAACGCGATCACTCTTCTTATTTTTGGGGTCTCCAGCCCCTGGCGATCACATCATATTTTCGAGGCCGCGGCGAGTCACTTCCCGCTATGGCCATTTGAATTCTATCTTTAAAATTCTGCCCTATTCTCATCTCTTTGAGGCCTATATCCCACTCGAGCAATCTCCTGTGGTGATGCTATGGCCGTTTAAATTCATCCTTTAAATTCTGCGCTATTCTCATCTCTTCGAGGCCTATATCCCACTGGAGCAATCTCCCATGGTGGTGCTATGGCCGTTTAAATTCTATTCTTTAAATTCTGCATTATTCTCATCTCTTCGAGGCCTATATCCCACTGGGGCAATCTCTCGTGGCGGTGCTATGGCCGTTTAAATTCCCATCTTTTAAATTCTGCACCATCCCCATCCCCCCGAGGTCGCGGAGAGTCATTTCCCACTATGGCCGTTTAATCCCCGCCTTTATTACGCCATATCTATTCTGCATACCCCGCCGGAGCAATCTCCCATGGTGGTCTTTGTCTCTCTCTTTCTGTGTTACAGCAAAACGAGCGCGCTTCGCTCCCCGCCACATTCCGCGTGACGTCGCTCACAGAGACTCGGATGATCTAGGGGTGCAATGGGTCCTCTGATTGTAGCCATACAGATGGCGATTTCCATTTACTCACTCGGTGCAAAGGGCTTCCAGGGGGAATATGAGACAGACGACAGACCCCCTGGAACTCGGAAGGGGCGGTGTTCATGGAAATTAAGCAAATGAGCGAAAGGGTTGTCCCCCTCCCCAGTCAAGAAGGATTTAAATAATCGAGGGAAACCGGCTCATCGATTAGCAACAAATTTCAGGGTCACGGCATACCTCTCCTGCATCGCCACAGACAAGCACCGTTCTGCAAGCGGGTCATGATGCCATAGGCAACTCGTGCTGACTGCCCCAGAGAAAGACGACGGGGGTCGATGACCCTCAGGGATAAATCAGCAAACACTGAAAAGGGGCATATAGTTTATCCGGAAGAAAGTAACAGATGACTATCAGATTGACTATCAGAGTGCACTGGCGCCCTTACAACTAACAGAATCGAGTGAAAGGGCACTCAGTAGTCTCTCATTCATCATTCACTCAATCGAAACCCATGATCGTAGAAGAAACTATGCTATCGGTGAAAGAACAGCCCCTGGGGAGGAGTAATTTATTGTCCCCACAAAGGGCGTGGTTGCAAGCCATTATCCCACAGAAAGACAGTTGCATATCCCCAAAGTGAGCGGTCACAGGATTCGTAGTTGACTTAGCCCAGAGGGCCTCCTCACGCTCGAGGGAAGATTGAGAATCTTGAAGCGAAATCGGTAGAAACAACTACAGTTAGCAACACAATAAATTACGACGAAAGGAGATATACTCGAGCTACAGCAAAGAACTGGAGCTTTATTCTATTCAACTTCTTTGTTTGCTACAATAGATCAAGAGGAGGGATTACAGCGCTCGAAGAAATTCCAAAGAGGAAAAGAAAAAGAACTACTTAAAAGAAAAGGGAAGATCTAAGAAAAGAAGAACACAGCCGAAGGAAAACGTAGAGCCCCTTCCGAGACCCACCTTCTTCTTGCTCTCTCTGATTCTCCTCCCTGACTTCTTCTTCTCGCTTCTTTCGATTGCTCACGCTCTCTTCTATCCTGCCTTTCTTTTCTCCTCCGTTCTCTGTTCCCTCTGTCCGTCCATTTCCTTTCTCAGGGCCAAGGGCCCTTTATATAGGCGAATGCCCAAAACAGGCCATCGGAACCCTGACGGGATGGGTGAGCCGCTGCTGACTCATCATGCGCATAATTGCGCTGTCGCCTCAACGCGCAGGGGGTGGCCGACTCGAATGCCAGCGCCACGGCTCAGCATCAATTGCTGCCACCGCCTAGAACTTCATCCATGCCACCGATTTAGCCTTGGGGCACCACCGAATCAGCTCCAAAGGCCGCCGCCGACTCAGGCGAAATAGTGCCACCGACTTGGTCATTTAGGGGTATTTTTGTAATTTTGACATTTTACTTGAAATTAATCCCTGGTGTGGAGCTCGTTCATCCGGAGTAGCTTTGGAATTAGTGAATAGTCCCAGAATATGTTTTGAGAGTGTTGATTCGGGCTTCGTAGATTTTGAGACGTGCAGAACCCGTACCGTTTTCCTAGGATTTGCTCTGATTTGCCCTCGGCACACTGGTTCGTGCTGCCACCCTCTCTCGGAGAGTACGTGGCCCTTCTTCACTGAAATGGTGTAACCTCTAGGATGGTTTCTTCCAGGCTCGTACGCCTTCGAGGCTCTTTCGATCATTCTGGTGTTCCGCGTGTATCTTACGAGAAACCTCAAAATTTCCACTAGTGACGCTATTACGCAAATATTGGTTCTCCAGGGCTGCCCTATGCTTGCACGAAGCGTTCTCATTGAATGAGCACCGCTCCGGGGGTTCTTGTCCTTCGAAGTCATCCATCGTTCACTCACGGACCACTTCGGAGTCCCGGGTGCTCTGGTCGGGTGACTCGAGTTTTCGCTGACATTGCCTTCGGTTCCTATTCCGAGGGCCAGGGACATTTCTTCATCTCGGGGAGGCTTCTTCATCAGGCGGGAGCCGCCTGTTACATTCTCGTCTGGTCGACGGGGTAAGAGGTATATCTGGCACGATCATCTCGTGTCGGTCTCGTAGGCTCTGACCATCATAGGCCTTAAGCGAGCTGTGGTGGTGTGTAAACCCGAGATGACGGAATGTTGAGTCCCTGGCACTTCCTGTAGGTGGCCTGAGGCTTCAGCAGTCCGAGTGGATCTGTCTTTGACTTCTGGTTGACTCTTCTGGGCCATGGTTACTGCCCAATCATATTTTGTGTGTCAACAAATGCCCCCAGCAGAGGACGTCGCGTGCGAAGGATAAGCTGGAGCGGGGTCCGAGATGTATTTGCATTTATCGGGCTTGACACGTGGGGCCCACTTCGTCTCGAGTCGATGACACGACTCGGGGATGTGAGTCGGTAACCTTTCAATATGCCGAGTCGGTGACGCCTTCAATGCGTCAAGTCGGTGGCGGCCTTGACCATGTTGTGGGTTTGAGCTTGAGTCGGTGGCGGCCTCAGTATGCCGAGTCAGTGGTGCTTCAGCCCATCGAGTCGGTGGGCATTTGACTTGAGGCGGTGGCCCTCTTAATGTGCCGAATTGGTGGCGCTTTGGCCATCGAGGCGGCGGGCTCGGGCTTGAGTCAGTGGAGTCACCCCCCTCTCTTCTTTTAAAACCCTTCACCTCTTTTCAAGGGTTTTAAACCCTTATTCTTCCTTCGCACTCTCCCCTCATCTTCACCGCCACAGCGGAGGCCTCTTCATCTCCCACCTTGTTTCCGGTGAGGCGTTCCCTCGCGGTGGTCCACGGTGGGCGTCGTCATCTCTTCTACTCCGGCGAGCTCATCGGCGAAGAGGTGGGCTTCCCCTCATCTTCCTTCTTCTTCCCCACAGTTGGCAAGGGCATCACGCAGCGGGGTGGCCTCTGCAGTTACTTTTGCCGGTGAAGACTGCGGCAGAAGAGGCGGCGAGGCGAACTTCCCTCCTTTTTCTCTCGGCTCCGTGGCCATCTCCTCCTCCGATCATCAACGGCGGTGGCGGTGGGTCGAGACGGTGGCCGCCGCCATCGTTCTGGGCTTCGGGCTCTCGACGGTGTGGGAGGCGGCATTGGCCAAGAGGCCCGATCCAGTCAAGGCCCTGGTTCAATCAAGCTTTGAGGGATTCAATTGATAACATGGCTTCGGGAGGTTCCTCAAAGGCTAGCCCTCGGAACTAATATCCCTCGTCCATTCGGTCCCAGGTGTTCATCACATGTGGCTCTGTTTTTAGGGACCGTCCTGGCCTAGCCAGTGGATGTGTTCCCCTTTGTTCTCAGACGCTCCCGACTAAGGGGAGACTCAGCCAAAATTTCTTCAGGAACTTCTTTTGATATTATTTTTCTTTTCTGACTTTACCCCTTTCTCAATCACAACTAATGGCTCCGTCAACCACTTCAATGGCCAGGCAAGAGGCAAGCGGCTCTTCTGTGAGGCGACCAGTAGTGACATGGCATAACATTAATGAACTCAATCAAGGACAGGACCGCCTAGCCATTGTTTTAGAATCTTCAGATTCAGAGATCGATTCAATGGACGCCCGTCGTCTGACCATTTCTGACAGGAGTAACTTCTCCTTTGACCGGAGTCAGAACTACCGGGTCAATTTTCGAAGGACAAGCACTTGATGGCTTCCCTCCATGCTTTCAAGTTAATGGGAAAGCGGGACATCTTCACGGTGCGAGCAGCCGAGTACAATATTCTCTCAAGTAGAGATAGCCTGATCGGTTCAGTAGTGAGAAGTTGATCGATTTATTTCCCGGGAGACACCAGGCAATGGGACGCCGTTACCGGCGTGCTAGAACTGAGTCTGGAAGACGGCATGTTGACTCGCACCCCTGAATTTACTCCGGCCAGGTGGGATTTATCAGCAGGCACCGTTCACAAAGAGAAGCCAGATATTTGGCCTTTTCCTAGCCCCATTGAAGTGGGGGTTCAGAGAAGAGCCATTTCTTTTAGATTGTTTGGCAGTCAGGTTCAAACATCAGATTGCCGTGGGCTGTTTGCTGATTGTAAAGCCACCGAATGCTCATGCTTTCAGAGATGGGGCTGTTGAATTTACTGAGTACTTGCTCCAGAATTATGGTCCCATTCTGATGAAGGCCGGAGTGTACCAGAGTGTATATGCATCCTCTTTCGTTATCCCATCTCGAAGGGCTTGTGTTGCGGCATGATGGAGACGTTTTGTCCGAGTACAACACCTTCTATACTGCGAAGGGGAGACTTCCTTAGACTTGTGGAGTTTACATCAACTCTCTGTCTTCCAATTGATGGCGAGCCGTATGAGGAGGTCTGCTGGCCTGACTGGATTAAAGACCGCACTGAACGGCGAGGGCCGCTATTATATTGGGTTTGCATATCGGTACCTCATGAAGGTGTACCGTACACTGTGGCTATCCATTCAGGGTACTGTAGAGTCTTCTTCATCCCGTTCGCGCAAGGAGCGGAAACAGGTGCGCCTGGGCTTATGGCTGGAATATTTCTTCGAAGGTGAGCCAAAGTACAAAGACTTTCCTTCTGTCGAAATGGCTCCGAACAGACTGAAGACACAGTCTCGCCGGAAGACTCACTTATCTTCTTCTCTTCGCAGAGGGCGCCAGAGTGGCCCTAACCCAGCGGGACTGGATCCCATTACTCATTGTGCGGCCTACTTGACTTATTGGTTGTGCACATTTGCTATGCCACAAGGCGATGAAACAGTTATCCATGCCAAAGCCATATATCCGGCGTGTTTAATGGCATGGGGTGTGAAGTTGTCCCTCTGCCCTACAACGTTATGTTTGATTTACAAGATGTTGGGAGATATCCACCGTAGCCGCCTCCCAAGGACCTTGCGGACCGTTGGCCCTGTTCATTTCTTCAATGCCTGGGTGTGTTCACTATTTCCGAAGTTTGCTCCCAGGTCACTGCAGTCTCCAAACTTGTTTCCGAGAATGTAGAGTTCGCTGATGCCGAGCCACAGTAGGTGTCAGATCAGCTTTTCTCAATCAGGGGGCAATTGACGAAAGTGCCAATGAATGCTCTGGGGCCTTGCATTTCTGGTGTTTGGCTGCTCATTCAAGCCAGTTGGCGAATCGGCTGAGAGAATGCAAATTTGGCGAAGTTGAGCAGTATGTTCACCCTATCTCGGGCAAGCTCAGTGATAAGCAGTCATTGGAGCCAGAGCTGGTAGACTGGGCTTTGTCCATTAGACCAGTGTTTTGGTATTTAGAAAGGGCATCAGCACTTACTTAGAGCCCTATTACCCCTTCAGGTTCAGCAGAAATTTTGGTTATGATCAACAGATTCCTTCCTCTTCAGCACAGTTCCCATTGGAGAGTCGATCGAGAGGAGGATCAGCCGTGTCGAAGAAGCCCGTACGTGGTGGGTTATTTTCATCGTCGCGAGGCTGCTTCTTTTCGGATGCCAGTCCCTAGGCATTTTCCCTGGGTGACGTCAGAATACATTAAATGGTGGAATCCTCGTACTAGCTTTTATCGGCTCTCTCAGAATGACTGTTGGGACATTACCGAGCGTCGTTCTTAAGCTCCCATCCTTTTGTCATGTTTGAAATTGATCCTTATCATCTACAAAGGTTGAAATCCAGTAAAGATGCCAAGGTACAGGCTTATTTGGCGGCATGGAAAGTTGCCAAACGGGAAAAATCCAAGCCACATCCGGTTCTTCCAGAGATTAATAAAGATAGCTTACAGAGACTCTTCTGGTCCAGTGTAAAGTTAGTAGCGAGAGGATTGCTCTTCAGCAGTTTCCGCTAACAGTGGAAGAGCCCATCACGGCCCCGGCCTCATGGCGTTTCGAGACTGATCACCTGTGTGCATATAGGAGTTTTGTGAGGAAAGAAGATCGGGGCCCCACCCTGTATAGCCAAACTTCTTGGCTCTTTGTCCTGTTGCACATTCATGGCCTTTCTATTACTGATAAAGCTAAGGCTATATTGGAGAGACCTCTCTTCATCGCCTTTAAGTATGCCGATGGATGGGGTATGGACCATCTTGGCCTCTATTACTGCCTATCAGCCCGTGGCCACGAAGACTTGGCACTCCTAGCTGAACAATGCATCAATATAGGTGATATTTGCTAGCTGATTCGGGAGGGATCTTCTAGGAACAAGGAACCCTCCTTGTATTATTGGACTCTCTCTCCATTGTATTCGGGCCCACCAGGTACATGCTGTTAATTCTTGCTTTCTCCTTTACTTGTATATGCATCGTGTCCACATAATCACCACGTGAACGCACTATTTCTCTGTAGACTTCCCGGCCTCCAAAACAACTCTAGAGTACCGGTCTTTAATTTCTAAGGCCCAGAAGCCAAGCTATTTCAAATCTCCGCCTGCTGCCCCGACTACCACGCCTTTACCCACCAGGGGTTCTCCGAAGCGGGAGAGGTCTAGGGTCAAGGAGGCAGTTTCTCGAGGCTAAGAGGGCCCGGGCAAAAGTCGGAGTGGAAAAGAAGACTGTGTCTGCGGAGCCCATCATCTCATTTCCCACTATTCCAACCTTCAGGGAGTTCGAGACGGCACAGGAGCAAACTATTCCTTGAGTAGGTCCATCTCTCCTGAACTCCTTTCCGGGGTATAACCTCGGGCTTTGCTATTTCTACTTTTGCTTGCTTTTTATTTAAGCACCACAATTTCTTCTATCCCAGCTGTCGAGGAAGCGATAACTAGTGGTGGTGCGGAGGAAGTTGGTGGCGCTGAGACACCAGCCGTTTCGGTCACCACGGACCTTCCTTCTCCAACGCCTAGTCATGGCGATGAAGGTAATATTATAGCCCACGGGACCCCATTGCAGGCACCTCATCATGCTGCTTTTCTTTTTACTCATCATTCTTATCTATTTAATCATTCAGATATTGTTCCTTTGGAACCTGCTGAAGTTCCTCCTATAGCATCTCCTGCTTAGAGTACCCGGCCAACCCGACGGTGCTCCGAATGGCTGGCCGTGTCAGCCCTTCAGAAAGTCTCTTCAGGGGCGTCGCTTGCCAGTTCAGTGCGCCTTACGGGCTCAGGCACGGCGGCAGCAGAATTATCTGGAAGTTCTTCTTCGGAGGAACTTGTAGACTATGAACCCTCCAGTGATGAGGATGAGCAGGATGTAGGGTCGGAGGCTAGCACTCCTTCCATATCATATGGGAGTGAATTCGCCGCATTCAGCCCTCCTCGACTAGCATTGGGCCCTTCAGGCACTAAGTCCCGGGCGGGAGATTTCCTCAGCCTTGAAGCGGCCAGACGTAGAAGCATAGGGAGCCACTGGTTCAAGCCTCATTTCTTTGGAGGTAATCTTTGTATTCTTCCCTATGAGCTTCAGCCATGTCTTCTAGCATGTATATCTGAAGGTCTGACACAGTTCCCGGTTTGCCTCTTTGTTCCTTTTCTCAGGAGCCCATGATTTCAGTGGGGTGGCATTTGCCTGCCATAACTGCTACCACCACTTTCTCCCCCTTTCAAGCAACAGGGAGGGCCTTCAACCCCATCATGGGCATGGCGTGGTGCGGACACACGCCGCTATGCACACCGGTGGACGGCGACACGCTGGGGCCCGGTTAGCTCGCGGAGGACGTGGACGCATCGGTCGAGCCATCATCTTTATTTCACATTTTTAGGCCATGTTGGCCCCTATTGTAGTCCATGTTGGACAATTGTGTTATTATATGGCAAATGGGCTAGATAGCTAATGGGCTAGAGTTAATGGGTTTTGGGCCTTAAATGGGCCAAAGGGGCTTCAATGTGAACAAGTCTAAAGGGTTAGCATGCTAGGTATGAAAGGGGATAATGACATGAGGGCTTGGTGGATAGTGGAAGGGGATTCCCCCCTTCTTGGTCCAAGAGGTAGGCTGCCACCTACCCTCCCTTGACTCCCTCCCTCCCATTTTCAAAGGAAGGAAGCTTCCTCCCCCTCCCCTTTTGTCTCCCTCCTCCACCTAAGTCAAGGGGGCGCACCCCCTCTCCCTCCCCTCTATCTCACGCAATTCCCAGGCCCCCTACCCCTTGCCATGCTCTATATAATGAGGTGTATAGTGTCATTTGAAGAGTTAATGAAGTTTTTATGAGAGAAGATTATGTTAAGAGAGTGATTCTCTTCCTCCTCTTGGGTGTGATGTCCTTGATCAAATCCTGTGACAAGATTCTTTTGGGCATGTGACTCGCCCCCTCTATCCTCCCTATACTCTTCATATCTAATTCTTCAAAAATTCTCAGCGAAGCTTCTGCAAGTCAGGAAGAAGTTGGTGCTGGTTTTGCGTCGATCGGAGCTCTGGATCGCCGGTAACAATTCTTCCCGTGAAGTCGTGCAAATCTGCCTGAGCCTGCTGTCCAGATCCTTAGTTTCCCGATCCTGAATTTCTCTAGATCTACTCCCAAGCCCTCTAGATTTGAGATCCTGATGGGTTGTAGGATTTTTTGTTCTCTTCGCGTTTCCACCGAGCTCATGTCATTCTAAGATCGGTGCTGGCCGTGGCGGAGATTCTTGTGGGACTACGCCGACCACCTTATGCTGATCCCACCCAGAAGAAGTGGCAACTTCCAGAAGCTGCGTCGCCCTTCTCTTCGCCGATCTGACCAAACCCCTTGGTCATATCCTTCCTCTAGACTTTGCCGATGATCTGCAACAAACGATGCCTCGTTTCGACACCAGGAACAATTTTTCCAGTAATTATTTGTCTTCCTGCGCAGTTCTGTGTGCGCAGAACCTGAGGCTGACAACAGTCACTGCTGCGCCCCGATCCGGTAAGATCAGATCAAGCCCTTCAGAGGAGAGAATTTTCATCTTGTCGCCGACGTTCTCCAACAAACGGCACTCCGATCGGATGTCGGATCTTGGCGTACCGGCCTCCGCAAGTTTGCTGTGCCGAGTGGCCTACGCGGGCAGAATCAAGTCGGCTTCTAATCGGCTCACCCGATCGCCCCCGACTCGCTTCCCTTGCCTCCTGTGAGGGCGCCCGTCAACCCGATTCCAGCAACCCCAAATTTATGCTTGTAGCCCTTTACCTCCTGCGTGGAGTGGGCATCGTTTCGAAGTTGTATCGTTATTAATTTGTGTATCGGGGTTGTCGGATTCGGCCTGGATTCTTCCCCACGCGCTAGTCGTGGAGGTACGCAGCCTCGTTCCACACTCACATTGCTGATTTAGTAATTTCTATCATGCTGCGTTTGGTGAGAATAGGGCCGATAGCTAGCTCAAATCGTCGTGTTGTGAGTTGTAGCGCCCGTTCCATAGGCCCAGTCGGAGCACCGAGCCCGAACTGGAAACCCCTAGGCGACAGTGGTTCCTTAACCACTGCGATCCACGTTTCCTCGGCAAGGGACGATCGTCGGGCTAGTTGAGTTTCTATTGAGAGACGTCTCCACCCGGAGAATGCACGGTAGTCAGCCGCTCTGACTTACCTTAGTGTGCTAGTGCTGGCCGCACTTGAGTCGGTCGTACGTCTTAGCCTCGGTCGTGTCACCCGTCCCGCATCATGGTGCCCATATTAAAGCCCATCACTTTGAAATTCCCGGCGGGACCAGCTCTGTGTTGGACATAGGTGAGTCTTTGGTAAAACAACTTCAGATCCAGTAAGTGGAGTCCGGGCCAGAACCAGCTGATGTGGCCATTACCGAGGGTGGATCAGGAGTGGAGCTTGAAGAGGAAATGGCCGAGGATGCCACTGATTTGACCACCATGGCCAGCGTTGAATTGTAGGGGCCAGCCCCAGTGGGACAGCATGAACCGCCTTCCTCAGAAGGTGTAGGAATTTACGAAGTAGTGGGACAACAGTCCTACCATCTATCGCGGAGTCCGAGTCGGAGCAAGTGGCCCGGATTAAATGGCATGAAGAGCCTCCTCCAGAAGATATAGAGCTCCCGGGAGAAACAACTGTCCTATCTATCACCCCCAGGATAGAATTGAAGGAAATGTCATAACCGACGGGGCAACTTGAGTTTGCTTCTGAAAGTGCGGGCTTCGAGTCTGCAGATCTTGTCCCTCAGTTGGATGGAGGACTTGGAGTGCCTACCTCGACAGCTATCGACTCCGTTGTACAGATAGAAGAGCGTATGACACCCCTTGTCTCCCTGTCGGCACCGCCTTCATCTTCTTAGGAGCCCGTTGATGACCTCTGGGCCGAAGTTGATAGCAGAGTAGAGTTTCATCCTCCCGATGCACTGTCATTTGGCTTGCAGTCTTCAGACGAGATTGTGTGGCAGAACTTGGAGATGCTCCAGCAAACTGTGCTGGCTCGTCAGGACTTATCTTACGCCCATCTGAGGGGACTGGGTGAGTCCATATCACGCACCCTCATAGCCTTTGGTTGTCCCATGCAGGATTGGGTGCCACGAGTAATATTGTTACTTAAGTATGTAAATCGGCGAGAATTTGTTGAGCACGGCCTGAGGGACCAGCTGACCACCCTGGCGCTTTAATGAGAAGAATTCCATACCGCTATGCGGGCTTCCATATAGTTCATTAGCGAGCGTAGGAATATCATTGAGGGAGCTGTTGAACGAGCTTCCTTCTTGCGGCAATGAATTTTTGAACTCCATGCTGAACTTGCTCAGGCCGAAGAAGACCTGGCTTGCACCGAGCAACTAGGGGTGCGATGCTCGGGTGAGGCCGAGTTAGCGGAGAAGCGCATTGGCTCTTTTCAGGAGGAGCTGCGGAGGCTGGAAGTCGAGGAACGCCGGTTGTAGGATTTAGCTACCCATCCTTCTGTCGGACTTCCGACACTCGATGATATCTTTCGCCATCTAGGCCAATGATGTGTACTTTCCTCTTTTGTTTTATTCCCCCCTTTTTTTGGTGTGTAACAGTGCAGGGACTTAATGCACCCCTTCTATGCAATGATATTTTCTTCAGCCTTGCCTTACATACTTGTGCCGAGCCTTAGCTGTGTATTTATTTTCCTTCCTTCCCTAATGTGAGGGGAGGTACGAGACTAGCTTCACCAATCTTGGGGTGTGTTAGCTGCTAGGACAAGAGAGCTCTCACGCCTTCATTGAAGGGGCGAGGAGTTCGCTCCAGTGCCACGCTATGTCCCTCAAAATCAAGGTTAGACTAGATTGAGTGGAAAATATTCTTTTAGGCCGATGCCAGAGCATTACTATATTCACTGGCTGAACGAATACCGGGGCCAAGAGGTAGATTCTTCATTAACGAGGACGAAGGGTCCAAGTTAAAGTCTTGTTCACTGATTTTGTCAATATTGACAAAAATCGGGGCATTATCGACATTGGGTAGAATGTCGAAGCAAAGAGGGGCTTTAATATCATTAACGAGGACGAAAGGTCTAAGGTAAGGTTTTAATCACTGACGTCACCGATGCTGATGATGATCAGGGTAGATGTATTCATCGACATTGGGTTAAATGTCGATGCAAGAAATAGTTTTAATATCATTAACAAAGAAGGAAGGTCCAAGTTAAGGCGTCGATCACTGATGTCACCGAGGCTGATGACGATCAGGGTAGATGTATTCATCGACATTGGGTTAAATGTCGAAGCAAGAAATAGTCTTAACATCATTCACAAGGACGGAAGGCCCAAGTTAAGGTTTCAATTACTGATGTCACCGATGCTGATGATGATCAGTGTAGATGTATTCATCGACATTGGGTTAATCGTCGAAGCAAGAAATATTTTTAATATCATTAATAAGGATGGAAGGCCCAAGTTAAGGTTTGTCATGTCCCGAGCACGGAAGATACTCGGGTCGTGGCAAGCTTATATAGAACCATTCAATCAAAGTAGTATACATATTTTTTTTTCGACAAAAGACAGAGTGCGCAAATAATCTAAATCATAACTAAGATTAAATTTTCAAATAATACCAATGTCCAATATGACAATTATCCAAATAACCAAATGGTGATAATTCTAATACATGACATTCCTTATTCAAATCTAAATACTGGGCTACAAGCCTTAACAAGCTTCAATCAACTAGGCTGATATAACTGGAAATACATAAAAGGACTCAAGAAAATCAAAAGACACGACTCACTGACAGTAGATGATCGGTGACTCTAACACTCTTCACTCGGTCTCATTCCCATTCATGCGGATGTCGCTATCTGAATTTCCTGAAAATGTTAGGAAGTAAATGGATGAGTGAATCGCTCAGTAGGAATTACATCTCAAGGTCGAGCAGTCTTTAAGTGATTTACATGTTATATGTAATGCATGTATAACAATGTACGATGAACAAGTACGAAAATCAGGTATACGGTTATATCTATGCATGATGAACAAGTAAGAAGTCAATAACTGTATAGAGAGAGTATCGCATGATTTCAACTATTTGACAAGCAGTAAATCAAGAACTTTATATATGTAGATGCCACTTTTCGGGCAAGCAAGAACTCATGTACAAGTATGTAAGAGTCATGTTCAAGCAAGTAAAAGTTCGTGTTCAAGCAAGTAATATCCAGTACGTGTCAATAGAAATGGCTATTTAAATCATGCAAGTACTTTGCCCTTTTTCGGGCCACGCAAGTCAAGTATCGCCCGTTCCGGGCCATGCAAGTCAAGTCAAGCAAGTAGAGAGAGAGTAAGTGTGGAGTGTCTCAAGTCAAGCAAGTCAAACAAGTACTTCGGTGCAATGCCAAACACCGTGGTCAATAAACTCCCATGGGCACAAGTACCTTCGAGTGCTCCTTCCAGGACCAGACCGGGCCATATATGCACAATATTTCATGTATTACTTTTGACATTTACTCTCATTTATAGCCAATATAGAATTACAAGGGTTGCCATTGTAAGAGTATAAGGTAGATTCCAGGAATAGAGTTCAAAGGCATATATGATGCAGGAACATGTACTAGGGTTATTCGGTACGAATCACGGGACAAATCAAGAATAAGAATGAAGATTGGCAGCTAACTGGATTGGCGTATGGGGGTTGACCCTTCTTTCAGTCAATTGGCAACTGGGGCTTACCTAGTCTTTCATGAAATTGGCGTCTGAGGGTCAGGGTATGTTTCAGTTAATTGGCGCCTGGGGGTTACCCCCTCTTTCAAGCAATTGGTGTCTGGGGGTTGGCCAGTTTTTCAAAATTTTACATTTTTCAGAATATATATATAATATATATATATATATATATATATATATATATATATATATATATATATATATATATATATATGAAATTGGCGTCTCTCTTATGGGTCTTCATTTAATTGAAGTCACTTCAGGGTGACGCTAATTGAAGAATTGAAGTCTTCTCGGGGTGTCACCATTCAATGAATTGAAGTCTTCCCGGGTGTCACTATTCAATGAATTGAAGTCTTCCCGGGTGTCACTATTTAATGAATTGAAGTCTTCCCGGGTGACTTCATCTAATTGAAGTCTCCTCGGGGTGACTTCATTTGAAGAATTGACGTCATGGCTTGGGACACCAATTGAATTTAGGTGATTTACACCGGGCAAGTACATTCTGTTACTCAAAATACTATCCATACCCTAAAAGTTTCTTGAAAACAGGAAGCTAGGATATGAACAGGTAGAGAAAATTCTCGGGAGTTCTGAATCATGCTCATACAAAATTGTTGGGTTTTAGTTCTAGAGATATAAAATTTCTAATGCGATGTTTATTTTTTTTTCTAAAAATGGAATTGGCGCCTCCTCATGGTGACTTCATTTAATTGAAGTCTCCTGGGGTGTCACTAATTGATGTAAAGGGTTCTGGTAATTGGCGCCCCTCTATAGTGTCTTCAATTAATTGAAGTCACTGCGGAGAGTCACAAATTGAGCCTTTTTCAAGTGAGTCATGCTTCGCATCAGAGAGGTACATTCTGAGATACAAGTTACTGTTCATATTTTCAGAGTTTCTTCGAATCAGGAATTAAGGACATGGACGGTTAGAGAAAAATATCAGGATCCCAGAAATATATTCATGCAAGAATCTTATGGTTTAGTTCAATAGATATATATTTTTGAATGAGTTGATTAATAATTCCTAGAAAATGCTAGAAAATGAATTGACGACACTTCATAGTGTCTTCAATTAAATGGCGCCTGGCTTGGGGCGCCTCTTCAGGAAATGCGCCCTGGCTTGGGGCGCTATTCACCTGAGGGCTGGATTTTCTGGGTTTTTTAAAATATGTACGTATCTATTGTAACAGAGGTTATATACTAGGGATAAAACATGATTATTTGAGGCTGTAAAAACTAGTATGATAGGATATGTTCAAATCCAGTAAAATCAGTATAACAGACTATGTAAGAGACATGGAAAAACTGATGTAACAAGCTATAGTTGGTTTAAGTAAAAACTCGTGTAACATGCTATAGAGTATGTTATACTTAAAATCCGTGTAACATGCTATAGGAACAGGCCGCATGGCATGGCATACGGAGTATACTAGCATGTTGTATTGTCCTATTTTAGCTACGGGTTGGGCTAGATCTTGAGAAAACCTACCTTTTGGAGGAGTATACGTGGTATAGATGAAAGAATAAAAAATCCCAGGAAGAAGCCACACGTTCTCCGCCGTCGTAAAGCTCCAACAGCAGGACGTAGAGTGTAAGAAGGACGCTCCATCACATCTTCCGAGGGAAAGAAGGAAAGTATCCTTTTTGCGAGTAGCACTGATGATGGTAGTAGCCTCTGCCAGTGCTACGGAGGGAATTAGTTATAGGAAATCTAGTTGCCAACGTAAAGCATTTGTTTACTACCTTGCGGGTTCGGTTGGGGAACAAGATCCTAGACATGGTGCTTTGCTAGCTAAATGAGGTTGTTCGTGCCTTAACCTTCTAGAAGCATTTTGGAAATGGTGTCCTGGTAAATGGTCGCTCATTAATTGGGTGATCCTATTCATGTAAATGATGCCTCTGATGAGGGCGTTCATTCTTCATGGGTTTAGAAAAAACTGCAACCTTCACGTGTTGGCCTTCATGGTGTATATATATATATATATATATATTAATACTATTGTGGGATGGTGGCCCCAAGGGAAATGGCGCCTTCTGTGGAGACTTCATTTTGGTGAATGGCGACCTGGTAAAGGGTCGCTCATTCCCTCTGTGTTGGAAAAGGAAACCCCACTTACCTACTACCCATGTGTTGGCATAAAGTAAAGTTGGCTTGTATATTTATATAATAGTCCTCATAAGATATGGTTCTTTATATAAGGCCTTCATGTAGGATTCTTTAGGAGGAAGTTCACTACGTACTACCCATGATGGCATAAAGTGATGTTGGGTTGTACATTTATATAATAGTCCTCATAAGGTATGATTTTTTATGTAAGGCCTTCACGTAAGATTCTTTAGGAAGAAGTTCTAAATTTTTTTCAATTACTTTATCGGGGGTGCTACACCCTCCCTCACTTAAAAGAATTTGGTCCCTAAATTCAACTGTATATGCGAAAATAGGAAGGGTGTGAAGTACTTTACAGACTAGAATAACTCCGGAAATCTTCTTTTCATAGACTCCTCAGTTTCCCATGTAGCTTCTTGTTCTAAGCATCAATTCCATTAGATTTTCACCATAGGGATCATCTTGTTCCTTAGAACTTGAACTTCTCGGTCGAGGATCTTCATTGACTTTTGCTCGTAGGTAAGGTCCTTCTGTATCACTAAGTCATTGTGGTCAATGACATAGAAAGGATCGTGCACATATTTCTTCTGCATAGAAACATGGAATACGTTGTGCACTTCTGATAGTTGTGGAGGTAAGGTAATACGGTAAGCCACCTCGCTACTCTTTCCAGCACTTCGAATGGACCAATAAACCTTGGTGTAAGCTAGCCCTTAACACCGAATCTTCTAATGCCTCGACCGGGAGATACCTTGAGAAAAACATGATCTCCGACTTGAAATTCTAGATTTCTTCTTCGGTTGTCAGCATAAGATTTCTGCCTGGACTGTGCTATCTTTAACCTTTCTCTAATGAGGTGTATCTTCTCAGTAGAATCTCTTACCATATCTGGGCCTAGAATTTGCTTTTCACCAACTTCATCCCAGCATATTGGAGATCGACAACTCCTGCCATATAGTACCTCAAAAGATGCCATTTGTATACTGGCTTGATAGTTGTTATTATATGCAAACTTGGCTAGGGGTAAGTGGTCATGCCAGCTTCCGTCGAAATCTATAATACATGCCCTCAACATGTCTTCAATTGATTTGTCCTTTAAGTTTGTCCATCTGTCTTGGGATAGAAAGCAGTGCTGAAGTTGAGTTTCGTCCCTAGAGAGTGTTTTAGACTTTTCCAGAAATGAGAGGTGAAGTGTGGGTCTCGGTCGGATACAATTGACACCGAGACTCCATGTAATGTCCCGGATCTTTTAGATCCTTCCTTGTGGGTCCCGGATCTGGTTTATCAGAGTGTCCGACCCTGTTGTGTCTGAAATTTCATTTCGGACATCTTTCGTGTTTGGATAGGCGCGATCCGGAGTCATTTCGGAGGCCCGGAGTGTGTCCGCGACTTTTCCGTGCGTATTTTCCGATTTCCGCGTAAGGGTTTCGGCGAATCCTTCGGAACCCTGTAGCGGGTGAACTGGGTCGTTCACCAACCCGCGAGTGGTGCCGTTGCGATCAGCGCGTCGAGACAGTCGAGGAGGTGTATTTTTCTATTTTTCGGGATTTTTTTGATTTTCTGAATTTTCTATATATATCAATTCTTTTTCTTTTCTTTTTACCTTTTTCTTTTCTTCTTCTTCCTCCTTCCTTCAACCGTGAGAGCTCCCCCTCCCCCGCGGCCGATCTTCTTCTCCCGGGGTGACCGAGACGCGGCCCCTCTCACTCCGGCAACGGCGTGGCAGCGGCGGCGGCGGCGAGGCGGTCCCGGTGGCGTGCTTTTCGCGGCGAGAGGCGGGGCGTTCGTTGGAGTAAAAGCTTCATCCTTGATTTCGACGGAGCTTTCGCTCCATTGAGGTAGGGAGACGAACCCCCATGCTCATCCCATCATTCCCCGTGCTCTGTAGGCCGAGGGGAGGTCGAGAGGGGC
>JAHNEJ010001258.1:0-120619 GCA_022559845.1 Amorphophallus konjac | reverse complement strand
TAGGCCAATTGATTATTTAATTGGAACCCATGGGCTTCTAGGAATGAGGGAGCAAGTCAGTGCGAGGTTCATACTCAAGCACTGAGGTAATGAGCGTTTCATTAAGGCTTATTCAATCTTAATCTGTCCAAAATTGGACAGCATCTCCCCTGAACCTGAAGAGTTCCAGGGGAGAAGCGGGGTCATGCTCACCTGTGGATCAAGCCCCTAAACCGCCGATGTACACGGAGGCACCCAGCAAACCTCATCGGATAGGATACCCCGAGGACTAGCCTACGAGGGGCACCAAGGCTCCGTAAGGGGAAAGATAGAGAGATGAGGTCATTGATGATGGGAGCATCACCCCGAGGGCTAGCCTGCGAGGGGTGGACAACCCACAACTTATGACTCATCCCGTGGAGGAACCGACCACCAAGAGGGTGAAGCTCCGAGGGCTGGCCTACGAGGAGCATACATCTCTCGGCCTCGATTGGGTCTCAGATTGTCGGGGCTAAGCCTGTTAGGCTAAGACCCCTGTTGCTATCTGCTATGGCCTTGGGGAAACATCTACCATTGAGGGGTAGAGTTCTCGATCAGCCAGCAGCTGTGTGAGGTAACGGGGAATGTCCCCCTCCCCGGACGATTAAGACGAAATAAAGGAATCTCGGAACGGTTCACATGACTATAATGCAGAGGGGTAATCAATACACAGGCGAGACGAGCCAAAGATAGAGGCATATGCTCGAACAGTTACGGCGCAATGTTAAGTCGATGCATCTTGCAATCCCAAGAACGACTCCCACCTCGCGAGCCACAGGGCAACAGGAAGAGAGGAATCGAGGGGAGTTAGTCCCTTGACAACACGGTAGAAAGAAGCATACGCAGAAGCGCAGCTCTGTCCACGGAGGGTATGCGGAGGCCCTTAAATCAGACACGAGCACGGTCGAAAAGGGAAAACCCCGGGGAGGGGTGTTTCTGTAGCCCACGGTGCTTCGGGGCATGATTGGGGCTTCGGGGAAACCAGTACCAGAGAAAACGCACGGAAGACCTTGAACATACCCATCGATGTAGATAGAGAAGGAGACAGAAGTTTCAAATCACTCATTCGACCTGTTGGTCCAGACATTCAAATGCGCATTGCCATCCCAGAAACAGGAATGGGCCACTCATTTACACGTTAAGAATCCGGCACCGGCATCATTGCTCGGTCGCCGTTCATCATTCGCAGGGGAAAATACAGTAAAGAGAAGAAATCACAGAGGAGGGGAGGGGTCGGGTCATATCATTGCCATCCCTCCCCTCTCTTGCTTACAGTTGGTAGACGGAGATTCCGAAAGAGGAAGATTCACGAAGAGCAGAGAGATAGACGCCGGCGCCCACCTGTTCTCAAAACAGAGTATCGGCCCGCCTCTCCTTCTCCGGCTCCGGAGGACTTCAACTAGAACAGAGGAAGACGGCCGTCGAAGGACGCTCGGACGGAAACTTCTCTTCCAAGAAAGCTCTCTCTCCCCTCGGAAGGCCTCTCTCGAAAGACACTGCTCTTAACGCTCTGTCTGCTCCCTCTTTCTATTTTTTTTCTTCGCCTCTTTTCTTGTTTTCGAATAGCCATCCATCTATATACATGATCGAGCCCCAAGCCTTACACGGTGTGAAGAACTGCGCGCCGGGAAGGACGTCATGGGTCTTTGCGCGCCGGAATAGCCAGGCCCTGGATGGGGGTGCAGCGCGCCGGGATAGAGGGCGTAAAGTGAGGGGCACGCCGGGCTAACGCTCCTCATGCGCTTCGAGCCAGTTGGTGAGTCCGGGGATGATTCCGGGGGTCACCGTGAACATTTATCTTGCCAATGCTCCTCAAAACTTCGACAAGATGTCTTGTAGAAGCTCCCAGGTTGACGCACGGCCATTCTCGAGCCTCCAGATAGCTTTGATTTCATCGTACGGGCTTTCCGCCGATACGGCCTTCGGCTCTACGATCCATGCTGTTAGTCCGGCCTGACTCGTACCCAGAGCTCTCTAGGAGGTTGGATAACACCAGAGATAGTTCCGCCTGCGCTGGGCGATCATTCGGCCACTAATAGGCCCATCTTGGCGGGAAGCCGTGCCCATGCCGGGCAATCGGGATCTTCCGCCGTCAGAGCTTTCAGTTCTCCGTTTCGGGAAGCCGGGGGGACTCTTTTATCCTCAGGAGAGCCTTTCATGAGGTGGGTATCTACCGGGTGGATCGTCGTCCTTGATCGGACAATGGGTGTAGTGTATGCAGCATGATAGAGTCAATGCCGATTCATTGGGCAGGCTTGGTCGCACCGCCAGTTGGTTGTGAATTCGTCCCGGCTCCCTTGAGGTGAAGTCCCCGTACCTATACAAAGTGACTCGAGGCTCTGACAGCTCGAGAAGTCTTCAATAGGTTAATCCTTATCTGCTTCCATACTTCGGTGGGCCAGGTCATTCGTCCTTATGACTTGGTCACCAACGATCATATTTCGAGTGCCAACAGACAAGTGGATCACATATCTCTTTGGGGAATCTGCAGTCATCATCCCCTTTTACTGGCTGCTCCTTAGCTGCGTAAAGCATAGTGGGCTAGCCTTCAGGGTTAGGGACCTCCAGGGTTTTCAGTAATTCAACTATTTGACAATCTGCATCTGCTATAGGCTTAATGATCCCTGATGGGACTTTGACACCCCCGAGTAAATTTTCCAGTTCTGATGCCCCTTGCTTAGGGTAGATATCGGACTGAATTGCTCTGAGCACCCCTTCTGCTTCAGATATAAGTGACACTTCTAGAGGAGCCACATAATCAAGCGGTGGTGGAGGGAAACAATCGCCAGACTTTAATTTCTTCTTCCCCTTGTCCTGAGCTGAGCGGGGAGTCTGCTTTGGCTTTTCTAGATACAATGATGCATCTAGCAGATGACATTCGAACACTTTGAAAGTATGTAAGTCAGCAAATATCCTTTCTTCTTTCCCATTCTAGGGGTACTTTATGTACTGGTGGAGAGTAGAGAGTACCACCCGATTTTGGTGCAGCCACGGTCGGCCTAGCAACACCTTATATGAGATGTTGGAATTTATTACATGGAACTGCATTTTAGTAGTGAAGTCGCCTAGCGAGAGATCAAACTCCGTCACACCCATGGGGACTTCAAACTTTTGGTTGAACCCAGCAATTCTCATATCCCTGACCTCGATCAGGTGCACATCAAAATAATACTTCTGATATACCCGATAGGGGAGTATGTTCACTACTACCCCTGGGTCAACCAAAATCTTATTGATCGGCTGACCATTTAACTGCCCCCTCATGTAGAGCGGTCTATTGTGGCCGACGGAGGCAGAAGCATGTCTTCCTCTGTAAAAGTCACAGCTACACCAGCCTGCATCTCAGCAATGCAACTTTCAAAGTGTGCTGGGGTTTGCAAAGTCGCGATGACGGCTTGTCTAGTTTCTTTGTCCAGAGAAAGTATCTCCCAAATAGTGAATCTTGTAGGGATTCTCTTCAGTTGCTTCATTATTCGGTTGTTGGCCCTGACATTGGATAATTTCATCTCTTCAGTCTTGCCCCGCCTGTTGTCATTATGTGCTTGAGAAGCTGGCTCATAGGGTGGCTCATTTTCTTCTTCGGGTGCTGCCTGGACCCGCTGTGCCTATTTAACTAGCTCTTTTTCTTGCATGAATTTAGCGAGGTTTGGAATGCTAGTATGATTTTCATTCACCAGAGGGACAGCTGAGGATAGGGCCAGAGCATTCTTAGCCTTCAATTCCGCCCGCTGGCATGGCTACTTGCCCTTCTAGGATAATAGAAACTCGACAAATGAGGGGACCTCTCGACCGCTTGCATCTTCAGGGTAGAGACTAGGTGGAGGCGGCACTTCTATGCCTTTCACTTCCGGTTCGGGGACTTGGTATGACTGTTCGCCCTAAACATTATATTATGGTTAGCCTTAGAGGGCCTTTTCCTTCCAGACCTAGTGAATGCTGGGAGGGTAGAAGCTTCAGCCTGATTTGCCTCTACTGGCGCGAGCATATTTCTTCATCATCTTCTTTAGAAATTTGAGCCATGTCAAACAGGGCCGAGAGAGTGTTGCAAGAAATGGCAATGGCCCTTTCTTTTATTCTTTGACTCTTCTTCTTTTTCTTCCCCTTTGTAGTTGGTAATTGCACTGTGGAGAGTTATTCTGCACGGTTGGCTTTTCTGCTTCAGCCCCAGTTTCTTCTGTCAAGTTCAGGGATTCGAGATGCTCCCAAGGGATGTACTCCTTCAACTGCATAGACTAGATCTTGGGATGTTCATATTCATCTATCCCATTTATAATTGCCTGAAGCTGTCCAACTCTGGACTGGCTTCTTTATACACCCACAACCGGGGTTTATTTCTTCTTGTTATTAGTGGGCTTCTAGCAACCACTCGAGGGGTTGTTTCATGCCAGACTGGGGTTACAATAGGCGGAGCCGACTGAGGTGTGACGCCCCTTATCTGAACTCCCGGGTCACGATGAGGTGTTGACCTTCTTCTTGTCTTTGATGGCACAGTCTGTCAATTTCCTTGGTCCTTTGCTGGTGTAGGATATAGGCCTCATAGGTGTACTAGGTGCAGGCCTCAAGACACTTCTTCAGGTAGTTGTTGATATAATATATCATGTTAACTACTACCCCCAGAGTAAGCATTTCATGTGGGCGTGGGGGATCAACTTTGTAATCCCCCATCTGCAGCTCCCCTTCTTAATTAAAGACTCAATGATGTCTTTGAAGACATAACATTCCTCGATGGCATGCTCGAGGCATCTACTGACAACGGGAAAAACTGATGGTCATCTTTTCTCCTGAGGTCATTTGGCTTTTTCGACTCTGGCAGGGTGACCTTATTGTATTTGGTAGCCCATTCAAATAGAACTCGAGTATTGTCTCGAGGAAATGAATATAACTTCTTCGTTTTCTCCCGTACGGAGGACCTCTCGTGTCGCTCGCTGGGCTTTTGGCCCGGGGGGGATTAGGTACTCTTTATCTTTTTATTTTGCAGCTCAATGCTTTGAAGTCAACAGGTGTGAATCTTCTTAGGCGTTGGCCGCTTATAACTGGCCTGGACCTTCTGGCCCTGAGGAGGACGGGAGTAGAGGAATACTTGAGAGGAATGTTCTAGTTTTCGTCACGACATTGTTCAGTCAGTCAAATGAATTGACCTCAGTGCCTATCATTCTTCTCTAGACTCTGTCTCAGAGTTTCTTCATATTGGGACGGCATCCTCTTGTGGCGGGACGCCTACATCTCATACTGAGATTCCTCCAGCTTTTTGATATATTCTAGGCAGACTCATCGATCCTTGCCTGGTTGAGTATAATTCTGGCCAATGTCACCGTCCCTTTCGGCGATGTGGAATCTCTCTTTGAATTTTCTTTGCATATCGGGCCAATCGATGATAGACCCGGCTGGCAGACTCGAATACCACTTGAAAGTGAGCCATGTTAAAGTGGACCCGAAGAATTTCAGCAGGTACGACTCGTTAGTGGCCAAGTCAACCATCACATTAATATAGTAGGTAATGTGCTCCCTTGGAGATCCCTGCCCATTAAACTTATCAAATTTTGGAGGCTTATTGATGCCAGGGGCCAGCCTCTTAGCAGCATGATGAGGTGGGTACGGTACCCTGTATACATCAAATGAGGCATAGTCACCATCACCCCTCTCTGCCAGCTTCATTTCTATCATCTGTTCTACCATTAGCTTATTCATCACTACCGGGTCAACCAGACTTGGGTAGAAATGAGCATATTGCATGTGCAGCGTTGTCAACACCGTTGCCTGAGGTGTAGCAATGGTCCCTTGATGTGGGAGTGCTGGGGGCTACAACATAGTCGTGTGTTATTGTTGATGGAGAGGAATACCCCTAGTATAAGTCAAGCGATGGCTGGGAGGCGGCCGCCTACAGCGAGGCTTTCAATGCCTGACTGCTGACCTACCGCCGTCCCGGTCCCGGGTGGGATTTTAGCCTATCTGGATGTAGAGACATGGTATCACCTCTCATTTAGCTACTTTTTCAGCATTTTCAATCTCCAGCTAATATTTCTATAGTAGCATTACTAAGGGGGGCCCGGGTCATTTAAAGAGTGGCTGGGGATGCCACCTCTTTCCTCACTGGTACTTCTACTGGACGATGTAGACGGCATCCCACCGTCGTCTACAACTATAATTACTATTGGCAGTCAGGGTTGCCATAGCCTCCTCAGGCCTGGTTTTCTCAGCGAGGATCTGTAACAACCTCGTTTGCCCAGCTTTTCTTTCTTCTCGTTGAGAGGACCCTGCCTCCTCAGTGAGCCTGACAACTTCTTCATGTTGTACGGGCAAAAGCCCCATAGCGGCTAGCCACTCCAACAATATTGCATACCTATAAACAAGGAACCCTCCACCTTTTCTCATCGTCCTTCTCGACGACTTGTGCGGAAAGGTTAATCTTTCAAATACTGAAATTCTAGTCTTCACCTCCTCCGAGGTGGAGATTCATAGCAATCATTCTGACAAATTCTTGACTCTACACTGGGCAGATCTTGGGACTCGAGGCCTTCCCAGTCGATATCCATAGCCCATAGCACCCTTTGGTGACCTAGAGGGATACATCTTGTGAAGTCCCACGATCAATGACACCCAACAGAGGGGGGTGAATTGGGTAATTACAAAATTTATCAAAACCTTAACCGATTTAAACAAGTGTGAAGAACAGTAACAAAGAAGTTCAGATCTATATACAAACTAGTAGATCTAACAAAATCTATCACACACAACGGATCCTTGGTACCATTGCCGAGATGTGAATTCGAAGATTCTACTCATGCAAAGTGTTATCTTCCTGACAAGGTTTGCCTTGTCTATCCGAACCCACCTTTTAATATACCAAAAATCTGATGTGAGATAATAAGTTGTGCTAGATCTAACTCAAGAGATACAAATGATCTAATCAACGTGTGAGCTTACACAGAATGGAGATAGGAGAAACAGATCAAACCACACAAGAAACAACAATTTTTAGGTGGTTCAAATGCAACAACGGTAACCTACATCCACCCCTCACAAACTGTGAGGATTCACACACTATCTTGTAAGGGATTACAAGATCTGAACACACACACACATACGTAGGGAGATAGAAACTCCCACGAAGATGTAAACACACTGAAGCACACACAAATCTGACAGAAATCAAACACACACACACTGATCTAAAAAGATCCACACACACACGAATGTTTAGAGATTACAAAAAGCACCCTGTTGAAACTCAGAGAATATGGAACAAGAAACACAAAAGAAAAACTCTGATTTGAGCTCCCCCTGAGTAGATGATGCAGATTTTGAATGAAGCTTGAGTCTCCACTTGATTTGGGCTTGATTGGCTTCATATTGATCTTGAGAAGCTTGGAGATGGATGAAGAATTCCTGGACGAATCACTCTTCACGGAGCTACAGTAGCAGCCTTCTTTTACCCCTTGATTGCCTCCTTGATCTCCCTTGAGTGATTAGGGTTTCTTTGCCCTAAGAGGTGTTTTTATAACATTTGAATGGTCAAGGACAGGCCAAGACACAATCCACAATTCCAAGGATGTCTGGAGACTTGTTGGGATTAAAAAAATCCTTGATGGATGCTTTCACCTCGTGAAGAAATAAAGTCAAAGAAAGGGGCTTCGAAGGGTTCGTCGACCGGATAGGGCTGGGCGGTTGACCTAACTTTTACAGGATTTTAAGCTTTCATTGCTGGGATGATCAGAAACTCTGTAATTTTCCAGAGTTTTCAGCTCTGGGAGATTAGGTCGACCACCCCTGCTGGCCAGGTCGACCGAACTCCTGAAAAACCTGCAAAATTAACATTGCCAGCCCATGAATCATATCCTTATAAAATATACTGTAAGACACACTTTGTTCCATCAATTAGAGTTGGTTTTTGACTCATTCTACGATTTTGAAACACGATCTTTTTGAGCATATTCTTGGGATAAAAAAATAGCTTTGAGAGCCTATACGAGAACTTGCATATGTAAGAATGGAAGTAGTTAAACCGTTTGCCATACCGGGGTTTTTTTATCATCAAAATCACCTGGAAAAACTCAACAATCTCTCCCTTCTTGATGATGACAAAACTCTAGACTTTTTAAGTGCATTGGTGTGTTATTTAGGCGAATGGAGAACTTGTAAAATATTGCATTCAATCTGTGCAAGGATCCACATGATTCTTGTACGACGCGGAGTTTACACTCACGCATAGTGAAGGATTTCAGACTAGCTAGCTCATCTTTCATCCGACACCATTTGATATACAAAGAACTAGTCAAAACTGATAATCTATAAGGCGATCAAACCAGGTAATCATTTCATTAAGCCACATCCACTAGGCCATTCAACCATTTTTTTTGCCAAATCGAGATGAAATAAAAGATATGAATCAATCAAGTAATGTCAAATACCAAGTGCATTCTTTTCATCACTTCATACCATTTGTTCAGTACAAGTACATTGATGCTTGAGAGAATGCAAGACTTCTAGACACATGGCAAAAGCAAATGCAAGACTGACTCACAAAATGAACCTCACAAATTGATGTGGCACAGCCCAAAGACCACTAAATATGATAAGTGACCCTAGGACTTAGACCCGCAAGCATACAAGCGCTCAATGATTCTCACAACGACGATTTTGCTCACCGTTCACACGTTCACCCGGTGGGTCCGGAGATGATGTGAGGTCCGGGCGGGACCCAATTGTCCTAATGGACTTACAATGCTAAGGCTGACCTCCAATGGCCTAGGAGTCCCAACTTTGTGGGTGGCTGGCCCGCAAGGCGGGGGGTTGGTGGCACTCACTCACGGCCGCGGTGGCACTAACAAAAATGAATTCGAGCCACTCTCTACCGTCCGACGGCATTCAAGGCAATACTACAGCAGAATGAAGCTACAAGGTGATCAGAAGCTCACCTGATCGGTGTGAAGACACCGATCCCGTTCGGAGACGAGGGCGCGCCGGGAGGCGAGGGTATACACCCGATCGCCGCGGCGATGGAGCTTGACCTGAAAATGTGAAGAGGTACAGCACTACCCTTGCAAGGGGGGGATCTTGGGGTGGGGGTTAATGTATTACAACCAAAAATTACCTCCACGCAGGGAGGGGCCTTCAGCCGGCCAAGCGGGAGGGGAACGAGCGAGAAGACGACTTTCCGAGCTTTGCCGATTCTGCCTAGCTTCTGTAATTCTGGACAGAGGGCCGATGTCGATGCTGCCAATAATTCCACCGAACTTGGAATCTCATGAAACTTGCGCCAAAAGCTTGCTAACCGGAGAGGGGTGCGGCTTGAATTTTTGGACGACGTTCTGATCTGGGGGCTGACTGCTCCAGCGACTGGAAGATGGATGCAGCTCTGGTCTCTGGCCGAGCTCAGTCTGAAACAGCAGGTTGCAGAAGCTGCCACGATCGCTCCTGAGCTCCAAATTTGGCACCGCTAGACTCGTTGGAATCGTAGTCTACTTTGCAGCAAAACAAACGGGAAGTCTTCTGATGTTGGAGATGAGCTGGGTGTCCAGAGAAGTGGACGGTGGTCGGTGCAGACTGTGAGGAGGCAGACCGGCGTGGGTGTGGTAGAAAATTGGTATCTCTGGTTGTCGGATGCCGAACGGGGTTCGCCTTCTGTTCCTGGACGCTGACAGGGGGAGGAAGAACTTTGTAGAAGACCTCGAAGACTGGTTCCTTCAAGGTTCGTCGTGGGAGAGTCTTCTCTGCCGCTCTGGCTCCTGGTCTGAGAGGTTCTGCGCAGTCGGGGAAGAACAGCCTTCACGGACGGCCACGAACTCGGAATGGAGTGATTCCACCTCGCCTGCGAAGAGCACAGGGAGGCCTTTCCAGAAAGTTAGGCCACGCCACCAGCAGAACCAGGATGCAGTCGTGGACGTCGCTGCAACAGAGTGCTAAACTGCAGGTCGGCCTGCACACAAAGCTGGAGTGGAGAAGAGAGGAGGGGGTGAACTTGGCTTGAGGGGAGAGGAGGGGTGCGACCTAGGGAGCAAGGAGGGAAGGGGAGATTCGAATTTGGGCTTTGGAATGAGTTAATTCAGCCTTGGGAAGGTGGAGATATGCTTAGGGAAGTGAAAGGGGTAGGTGGTGGTTGGAGGGTGGGGTTTTGAGTGGTGGAACTTCCTTGGGACTAGGTGAGGATTAAAGAGGGGTTGTGGGAAGTTGTGGGGAGTTAATGGAGGTAGGTGGGGGTTGGAAGTGGTTGAGAGGGGGAGGAGAGAGAGTGAATTTCGAAATTTAGAGAGGAGGAGAGAGAATGGAGAGATAATGAGAGAGAGAGAGTATTGAGAGAGTTTGAAAGGGTTTTCTTCAATATTCATCAAAAGTTGAATACAAGAGGAGAGATGGGGCCTATATATAGGCAACCATTCTTTACATGACCAAAATACCCTTGACAATAAGATAAAAGACCGAGCATATCCTAGACTCAATCCTATGGGCCCATAACTAAAGTAATAAGGCCCAATTAAACATAACAAGGGAAATGGACTAAAACCATATGACTCAATAAAGGAAAATACATAAGATAGGACTCAATAAAAAGAAAATACATAAAATGAAACTTGGGAAATGAAGATAACAAGTGTAGATCATGATCAATCCATATCAAGAGTGTGCAGGCGATCAAAGCTAGAGGGGTGTCGGGAGATGCCCTCATCAAATCCCCCGGGGTGGGGAGAGCTCGACCCTGTCGAGTATGGGTCTGCCTGGCTGTCGTACTGCTCCATCATGTCGGGATCCAAGCATATCAAATCCTCCCTGACTCACCCATGTATCCTCGATCGGGGGACGGCTCTTCCACCTAACCAGATAGCGCTGATACACCCTGTGCCTCGTAATGATACTCTGCTCATCCAGTATTGCCTCTACCTGCTCTCGTCGGTCTCTCAAGCTAGAAAGTGGAGTCCCTCCGGGAGTGTCTCTCATAAGGGGGGGTAAAGGCTCAAGCTCCTCACTGGGTTCCACCGCGGGGCCTTTGTGGGGTACCAGGTCCACCCACACTGAAGGTAGGGTGCACCCCATAGCTTTCTGGTAGGTCAAGCTCATAAGCATTGCTGCCAAGTCGTCGTAGAACTCGAAAGGGTCCCGAACCCCGTGCCCTCAACTTGGAGGCAGGTCCCGGAAGGAGCTGCTCCGTCCTCACCATCACCGAGTCTCCCACTTGGAACTCGTAGTGGCGCCGATGAGCATCTGCCCGCCTTTTGTAAGTCTCATTGATCCTTCCTATATGCTTGCGAGAATGCGTATGCCAAGGTGGACCTGGGCAGCCAAATGTAGACCGATCACACTTTGATGCTATGAAGACTGTGGTAGTCTTAGGAGGGCCGGGACATCCATAGATGAACCTTTTATGCATGGGTGTGATAAATGTCGGGGGACCCGGACATCCATGTATGCTCCTATCATGCTTAAGACTCATGATGAATGAAGGTGGGCCAATACATCCGAATATGGTCCACTTATGCTGCCTACTTGACATGTGGGTGATGTGGATGAATGTATCCGACTTATGAATCATGTCAAATGGTGTGGTAGGCCTGGACACATGCATGTTTATCCCAAAGGTGACTTCCATGTGCATAGATGTGGGATGACTTTTGAACGTCCACGTGAATGGGTCGAAGGGATCTACGAACGTGGTTATGGGGTGGGGCACTTCATCAATCCCAAGGTGTTTGTTGCCTAAGGTCAAGGCTCTCATGTTGTAACCCGATTCTAGGAAGGGAGGAGTTTGGGTCGACATGGCGATGTGGGTAAGGTGAGGTGGGTGGTGAATAGGGAAAGTGGGTCACATGGAGATTTAGGCTCCCATAGAAAAGGGTCAAAGGGATTATGGTAAGGGTCACCTAGGTAGGGGTACTCCATGTTCTCAAGGTCCTCAAATGGCGAATCATCTCTCTCTAAGATAATTGGGCCAAGGTTGCTAATGGGTTGGCTAATCAAAGTACTTGGGATCTCAATGGTTGGGGAGTAGACTAGGATGGGTTCCTCCTCCATGGGAAGAAGGAGTATGATCTCACTTGTAAATTGGCCATTGGTGTAGATGGAAGTGATGGAGCCAATGGTGGGGTAAGCTAAGCTAATGGTGCTAGACTCTGATGGCCTCATGGCTAGCATATCGGTCAAGTGGACTTGCCAATGTAGGTAGGCCACTAAGTCTCCCAAATCTTCTACACAATAGGAGGTTTGATAAGTGACATGAGGCTGAGTGGGAATGAGTTGGGATTGATGTCCCATGAGTAGGTGGCTTGGTTGTAAACTAGGAATGGTGAGGCCTCGCTTGAGCCATAGGAATATGGACTTATCTATGGTGATGGTGTCATGGGGAAGGGTGTATAGCTCTTGATGAACTAGGTTAGGAGGGGTGGGTGAGTTGTATGGCCCTTGGATTTCCTTGATTTTGGGAGGTGGATCCGAATTGGTATCCCTCTCCACTTGGGTAGGTGTGTGGGTTGCAACTCCTAAGGACAATGGGGTAGGAAGGTCTATGGTGGGTGGGTTGGTGTTAGTCGAGGCATGGCGCACTCGAGGAGGTGAGCAAGGTCGGACATGGGTTGGACTTGGGAGTGGAAGTAGTGGAGGCCTAATTTGGGGTAAGATTGGTGTAGGAAGCGGGAGGTGGATTGGGTGAGGGGTTTTGGGTTTTGGGGTGGTGGCCATTATGGGCCTTGGTGGAGGGGTGGACATGGTGTCCACATGGTTTTTAATGGTGAGGGTTGGATGAGTGGTGGTCACCATGGAGGGAATTGGGTTGGTTAGGGGTCTCTTGCCCTTGGGATCACTTGGGGTGGAAGTGGGGGCTAAAGGGGCTTGACTAGTGTAGGTTAGGGAAGGGGGTTTTGGTTGGGATGTGGGGGACCTCATGGGGTTAGGTGGGGAGGTGGAGGTCTTAGGTACTTGGGTTTTAGTGATAAGGGTTTGGACGGGTGGGGTGGGAGGAGTGGGAGTGCTCCTTGGGTTTTGGTGATCCGAGTGGGATGGGGACACATACCTAGCCCTTAGTTGATCCTTCATGTCCTCCCATGTGGTGAGGGGAGCTTCCCGTCTAATTATCCTTAAGCCCTCAATTTTACACCAATGAGTTTGAGCCCTTTTGGTTAGTTGTATTTTGGCAACCCATGCCTTTTCATCCTCGGAAATATGATACCAATTGAAGTATTGGTCCATTGTAGCTTCCCAATCTAAATATTTGCTAGGAGAGGTCCCATCAAAGGTGGGAAGTGGGAAAGGGGCCATCCTATCGTCCGTCCTTAGGGCGGGCCTATTTTTTCCAAGTTGGTTGAGTCGGCCCGATATGTTATCAAGTCGCTCATTGGCATAGGTCAAGGCTTTCATGAAGTAGTTGAAGTCATGAGTGTTAGTGGTAGGCATCCCTTGGGGTTTTGGATTCATTGTGGGATTGGAAGATGTAGTATTGGGTTGAAAGCGAGTACCACTACGAGTGGTCATGCAAGGTTGGGTGGGCTATGCAAGGGTGTGCGGATGCACCTATGAAAGACTTAGTGTGACCCAAGACTAGACTTGTAAGGACAAGCCTATGACCGCTCTGATACCACTTGATGTGGCACAGCCCAAAGACCACTAAATATGATAAGGTGACCCTAGGACTTAGACCCGCAAGCATACAAGCGCTCAATGATTCTCACAACGACGATTTCTGCTCACTCGGTTCACACGTTCACCCGGTGGGTCCGGGAGATGATGGTGAGGGTCCGAGGCGGGACCCAATTGTCCTAATGGACTTACAATGCTAAGGCTGACCTCCAATGGGCCTGGGAGTCCCAACTTTGTGGGTGGCTGGCCCGCAAGGCGGGGTGTGGGGTGGCACTCACTCACGGGCCGCGGTGGGCACGATATTGCTTAAAATGAATTCCGAGCACTCTCTTACCGTCCGACGGGCATTCAAGGCAATACTACATTTGCAGAAATGAAGCTACAAGGGTGTGATCAGAAGCTCACCTGATCGGTGTGAAGACACCGATCCCGTTCGGAGACGAGGGCGCGCCGGGAGGCGAGGGTATACACCCGATCGCCGCGGCGATGGAGCTTGACCTGAAATGTGAAGAGGTACAGCACTACGCCCCTTGCAAGGGGGGGATCTTGGGGTGGGGGTTAATGTATTACAACCAAAAATTACCTCCACGCAGGGAGGGGCCTTCAGCCGGCCAAGCGGGGAGGGGAACGAGCGAGATAGAGTCGACTTTCCGAGCTTTGCCGATTCTGCCTAGCTTCTGTAATTCTGGACAGAGGGCCGATGTCGATGCTGCCAATAATTCCACCGAGCTTGGAATCTGATGAAACTTGCGCCAAAAGCTTGCTAACCGGAGAGGGGTGCGGCTTGAATTTTTGGACGACGTTCTGATCTGGGGGCTGACTGCTCCAGCGACTGGAAGATGGATGCAGCTCTGGTCTCTGGCCGAGCTCAGTCTGAAACAGCAGGTTGCAGAAGCTGCCACGATCGCTCCTGAGCTCCAAATTTGGCACCGCTAGACTCGTTGGAATCGTGGACGAGTCTACTTTGCAGAAAAACAAACGGGGAAGTCTTCTGATGTTGGAGATGAGCTGGGTGTCCAGAGAAGTGGACGGTGGTCGGTGCAGACTGTGAGGAGGCAGACCGGCGTGGGTGTGGTAGAAAATTGGTATCTCTGGTTGTCGGATGCCGAACGGGGTTCCGCCTTCTGTTCCTGGACGCTGACAGGGGAGGAAGAACTTTGTAGAAGACCTCGAAGACTGGTTCCTTCAAGGTTCGTCGTGGGAGAGTCTTCTCTGCCGCTCTGGCTCCTGGTCTGAGAGGTTCTGCGCAGTCGGGGAAGAACAGCCTTCACGGACGGCCACGAACTCGGAATGGAGTGATTCCACCTCGCCTGCGAAGAGCACAGGGAGGCCTTTCCAGAAAGTTAGGCCACGCCACCAGCAGAACCAGGATGCAGTCGTGGACGTCGCTGCAACAGAGTGCTAAACTGCAGGTCGGCCTGCACACAAAGCTGGAGTGGAGAAGAGAGGAGGGGGTGAACTTGGCTTGAGGGGAGAGGAGGGGTGCGACCTAGGGAGCAAGGAGGGAAGGGGAGATTCGAATTTGGGCTTTGGAATGAGTTAATTCAGCCTTGGGAAGGTGGAGATATGCTTAGGGAAGTGAAAGGGGTAGGTGGTGGTTGGAGGGTGGGGTTTTGAGTGGTGGAACTTCCTTGGGACTAGGTGAGGATTAAAGAGGGGTTGTGGGAAGTTGTGGGGAGTTAATGGAGGTAGGTGGGGGTTGGAAGTGGTTGAGAGGGGGAGGAGAGAGAGTGAATTTCGAAATTTAGAGAGAGGAGGAGAGAGAATGGAGAGATAATGAGAGAGAGAGAGATATTGAGAGAGTTTGAAAGGGTTTTCTTCAATATTCATCAAAAGTTGAATACAAGAGGAGAGATGGGGCCTATATATAGGCAACCATTCTTTACATGACCAAAATACCCTTGACAATAAGATAAAAGACCGAGCATATCCTAGACTCAATCCTATGGGCCCATAACTAAAGTAATAAGGCCCAATTAAACATAACAAGGGAAATGGACTAAAACCATATGACTCAATAAAGGAAAATACATAAGATAGGACTCAATAAAAAGAAAATACATAAAATGAAACTTGGGAAATGAAGATAACAAGTGTAGATCATGATCAATCCATATCAAGAGTGTGTAGGCGATCAAAGCTAGAGGGGTGTCGGGAGATGCCCTCATCACAAATGAGCATACACACAAACATAGAGACACGCATGCATAGTCTATATAGACCCGCACTTAACTAATTCTCCCCCTTTGGCATCATCAAAGAGGGGATGGGTTACAGAAAAGTGGACTCAAAAAGAAAACTACAGGACCCAACAACAATCACCAAAGAGAGGAACCAGAAACTCCTTAGATGCCATCTGCAGGAGAAGGAGGACCTTGGCCAGGTTGAGGGTCATGACCAGAATTGTTGAGGTGATGATGATGGAGTTGAGAAGGTCATCCTAGCTTAGCATGTTGGCTGGATACCGACGAGAGAATGGAGGTAGTGTGGAAGGCTTCACTAGTGTCTTCATGGCGAGTAGAGAGAGTAGCCATGTTTTGAGTGATGGTAGCCATCTTGCCGTGCATTGATTCAAGTAAATTACCAATGGAGGCAAAGGATGTATCAATGTTACTCCCAAAGGTAGACAGTTGCTCCCCAAAGGTATCCACCTTAGTTTCTATGCTAGTGAGTCGCCTATCAAAGCCCTCAAATTAAGTCTGCCCAAGACGGCTGTCCAGCACCCTGAGAAGAGGATTCCCCGTGAAAGAATTGTGATGGAGGTGGCACATCTGGATCTGCATAGTGAGGAGGATGTGGAGGAGGTTGTTCCTCCACCTGAACTGGAGGGGGGGCTTCCCCTTGACCCTGCTGCTATTGTGGCTCTTCTTCCTCTTCTTCTTCAGATTCTTCTCCATAAATGGGCACATTTCTGCGAAGCTGACCATCTAGACCCCAATAGTATCCAAAATATGTGAAAATCTTATGCTTATTGTAGATATCATCTTGTCTAACTCGAACAAACAGTTCATCAGCCAAATTGATCCCAGCATATATAAATACTCCCGTCAACTGAGAAGCATAAGCAAAGATCTTCTCATTTGGGTTCGGCATGTCCCAATCCAATCTATCATCAGCCGACCCATGTTGACTAAAATTCCATTCATAACATGGTAAAACAAAAATTTGTGATCCTCTGTCACTTCATTCCAACTCCCACTTTTTGGATATATAAGTGAGGTGAACATGTGGTGCAGAATCTGGGCAGTGGTGGAAAGTAATTTGCATTTAAGGTAATCAAATCACTAACACCATGCACATAGTCACAGTTCGTCATAGCAATAAATGTATCCTCAACTTTGCCATGACCAAAAACCATGTTAGCTCCCATGGTTGACACTCCTAGAGCATGTTCAAAAAGGTCCGGAGTAATGTGAATCTCAACTCCTTGAACAACTGTATATAACTCTTCATTCCTCTCAATCAAATGTCCATAAAATTGATGCACTAGATTTGTGTAATATCTGGTATATCTAGTGACAAAATCGGTCCAACCTTGTTGAATCTCAAAGACGACACATAGATCGGGCAGAATCTCATTCACCTTATTGAAGTCGACCAGTCGAGGGTCGATAATGGGCCATGGAGGCAACCGAGGTGCGCGAAAAGGAGTAGGTGTAATATCCCAGACCTTTCGGATCCTTCTTTTTGGGTCTCGAATCTACTTTTTCGGAGTGTCTAGCTCCATTGTGTCTGAAATTTCATTTTGGATATCTTTTATGTTCGGATCGGCGTAATATGGAGTTGTTTCGGAGGCCCGGGAGTGCGTCCGCGGCTTTTCCGCACGTGTTTTTTCGATTTACGGTGCGGGTTCTGGCAAATCTTTCAGACTCTCGTTGCTGGTGAACCGGGTCGTTCACCTGGGCGAGAGTGGTACCATTGCGATCGGTGCATTTCAAGGATCACGAAAATGTGATTTTTGATTTTTGGTATTTTCCAGAATTTATGGATTTTCTATAAATACCCCTCTCTTTTCTCTCTCCCCCACCTTCTCTTCTTCTTCCTCCCACCGTGAGCACCCCCTCTTCCCCTCTCTCTCCCATTCGACCGCGGCGGGGCCTCTCTCCGGCTACAGACGGTGGCGGGGCGACAGAATGGCGACGTGGGCTGCAGCGAGGCGATCTCGTGGGCGTGCGATGTTCGTGGGAGGCATGAAGGAGTGAGGATTCTAAAAGCTTTCTTCGGGATTTATGGACGATCCGGCATGCCTCGAAGCGAGATTGAGGTAGGGTGATGTTCCCTAGCTCCCCGCATTCCATTCCCGTGGTTTCTAGCCCGAGGGGAGGCCGAGAGATGGGTTTCCATGCCGGGTTGGGGTTTTCCATGATTTGGGGAGAGTTCGCCCGATCTGTATTTTTAGGCCGCGATTCGGCATTTTAATGGCTTAGATGCATGCTGGGGGTCCTTAGGGGGCTCCCCCTTGATTTCCCCCTCTCCTATGGAGGCATGGGGGCGTGGTTGGTATTTTTGGGCATTTCATGCCGTTTCACCATCGGGTCGGTGTGACGGTCCTTCCAGTGACCATCACATCCTGTGACGCCCCAAGGTGGGTGCGTCACAGCTTTGTTTTGGCCAACTCGGGGTCTGTGGGTTGTGACGGTCCCACGATAGACCGCCACGGCGCTATGACACGCCTAGGTAGGAACGTCAGGTGATGATCCGACCGTTGGCACTTGACCGTTGGTTTTTAACCGTTGGGGGTCAAGGCATGTGACTCACCCAGGGTGGCACATCACAGTCTTGTAACGCCCGTGTATGGGTGCGTCATAGCTGACGTGTATCCACCCTGTAACGCACCAGAGTTGGTCCGTTACAGCCTGTGACGCACTGAGTGGCACACGTCACAGTTGGTTTCTTCTTGGCTTGTGACGCACCAGGGATGGCGCGTCACAGCCTGTGACGCACCAGGGTAGACGCGTTACACCTAGTTTTGCACCGAGCGTCTGACGCCCAGGTGTTGGGCCGTCAGATGGCTGTGACGGTCCAGCGACAGACCGTCAGAGCCTGTGGCGCGTCTAGAGTAGACCGCCAGGCTCAGGACTGCACCAGGTGGTTTACAGTCTCGTTTCTTTTCCGACTGTGGTCACCGTGCGATGGTGCGGGTATGTGGGATAGTCCCCGTACGTCGTCGAGTACGGACGTTGTTTTCCATTGACTTGAGAGTCTACTCCGTAGTGACCCTCCACTAGTCGTAGCCTGCTTACACGTTAGTGGTCCCACCTAGGAGAAGGTGGAGAGGCTTACCCTAAGGACGATTTTAGGTTGGTTTTCGTCGGGCCCCATGTCTAGCAGCCAGAGTCCGATTGAGGGGAAAATCGGTCAAAGGGCCAGACCAGGGACGAACGGTCTGTGTGTGCACACATGGTTGGGGGCGGTTGGACCCACGTCGACGGGCATGACCCCAGCTAGTCACTTGTTTGTGGTTACTTGTACGGTGTCTCAGTTCCCGCTGGACCGGAGGGAGACTCCTGAGGCGCGGTCTAAGACGTCAGTGGACGCATCCGGCTTTGCTTCTAGTGGGAGGTACTCTTGTCGACTCGGGAGTGACAGACTGTCAGTCAGTCTTTGTGACTTCGACCTTCGGGTTTTTCGTCGGGTTGACCGATGAGTTTCGATTGTCTTGTCGTGGCGTGTGTGTGGGTTTTCACGTCACGAAACCGGTGTTATAGTTGCAGGGTTTTCCCTTTCGAGGTACTCGCTTAGCCGCTAGCGTAGTGGTTTCCCATTTCGCGAGGTAGGGTTCGAGTGATCCCTACTAAGTCTTGTTCTGAGACTCATTCCCTGCGTGTTTTCACCGTGTTTCAGGTGAGGCGCGACCTCAGGGGAGCGCGACTGAGGCTCAGCGTGGTTCAGGTGCTCAGCGTTAGTTCCAGAGGTCAGAGCCGGGGCATGCCCCGTGTAGCTGTACTTTTCTTTCTTGTCTCTATACTAGTTGTGGACTACTGTTGTTATTTTGTTTTATCTTGTGGACCATGTATCATGTAAAATGTTAATTTATTTTCCTACTTAATTATATAAACTGTTTAATTTCTGTAATTATTTGTGATACTTGTGTAGTCTCCACACCATCCTTTTAACCCTTCCGAGTCTTCGGGCTCGTGGGTGGCGGTGCGAGTCTCGGGTTATCGGGCCTTCCCGGTAATCAGATTCGCGGGTCGTTACAGTAGGTGCCCGTTGTGGTGGATGAGCCGGAGCCTCACATCTCCGAGCACTTGGTTCCCCTTGGGCAGAACGCCAAGAGCTTCGACGAGACGGCATCCTAGACTTAAATACCGATGTGGAAAGCCTTGAATCGTGAACTTCTTCCCTCGGGAGTGGATGGAGACCAGATGAAACACCAAGAGATGGCGGAAGAACCGTCTCCACAAGCAGGACCTCAGGGAGTGGCTGCAAGGTCACACAAGCTGCGATGGAGAGGTCGTCCCGAGGCGGTGATGAACACGTCGGATTTTGTGCGGATGGAGGAAAGATGAGGTTTTAGGGCTTGAGAAGTAGAGTTTGGGTGTTCTAGGGTTAGGGAAATGTGTTGGAGAGTGAATGGGGGTGATAGAATGGGAGAATGGGGTGTGAAGACCCCTTAAGTAGTGGGTCGGTTATTGGTTCGGCCGGGCCGGTTAGCCGGAAACGGTCGACTGGAGCATGGGCGGCGGTCGACCGAAGTGGTTGACCTAGCCCTAAAAAGCTCTTTTTTTGTTTATATCACCTTCACTCCTTTTTTTGTATCACCTTCACTCCCTTTTTTATCACCTTCACTCTTTAAAAAAAAAACACTTCATCAAACTTCCTTCTTAACTGAATCAACACCGTGGGGTATAGAGAAAGAGAGACTTATGGTAAGAGAAGATGGAATAGAAAGAAAATTCTCTAGCTCCCCCTCAGATAGTGCCTTGAATCCTGAGGTCTATGGGTCCATATTTATTTAATCAAGAAAATTTTGGCCTTAGAAAAGTTTCAAGAAAGGCTGTATGTATAAATACATTCAAGCATGCAGGGGTATCTATACACACAAGGTATAGAAAAATAAATACATAGAATATGCATGAAAATCTACCCGATATGCAAATGAGTTTCTTTATGTGCAACTTTTAACCTAAGTGCAAACCTAGATATGTATGCTCTCACCCTTGCATATGCCAAGTTCTCTTCTTATTTTGCTGAATTGTTCTTGATTTAGGGGTTTTGTGAAGATATCAGCTAACTGATTGTGTGCGTCAATGAAATTTAATTCAAAGACCCCTTTTCCTACATGATCTCTCAGAAAATGATACCGAATGTCAATATGCTTTATCCTAGAATGTTGTACAGGATTTTTAGACAAGCTGATTGCACTGGTGTTATCACATAAGATTGGAACATATTTCATTTCAACATCCAAATCAAGCAATTGATTTTTGATCCAGAGTACTGGGGCTCCACAACTTCCGGCGGCTACATATTCAGCCTCGGCCGTTGAGAGAGCTACTGAATGTTGTTTCTTGGAGGTCCATGAAACTAGGCACCCTCCGAGAAACTGACAGTACCCACTAGTACTCTTGCGATCTACAATACATCCAGCATAATCCGCATCGGTATATGCAATCAAATCAAATGAGCTACCGATGGGAAACCACAAGCCAAAATGTAATGTGCCAATTAAGCATCGAAAAATCTGTTTAACAGCCAATAAATGAGATTCTTTAGGACATGATTGAAAATGGGCACATAGACCTACGCTATATTGAATGTCAGGACAACATGCTGTGAGAAACAGTAATGATCCGATCATACCTCGAAACAGTGTGGGATCTACTATTTTACCATTTTCATCTTTGTCTAACTTCGTGGTTGTGGCCATCGGAGTTGACAGGGGTTTTGCTTCTACCATCCCATATTTCTTCAATAGCTACAAGGTATATTTGGCTTGATTTATGAATATGCATTCTGACGTTTGTTTAACTTGCAATCCAAGAAAAAATGTAAGTTCACCTATTAAGCTCATCTCAAATTCTCCTTGCATTATTTCTGCAAATTCATCACATAAGGCATTATTAGTAGCTCCAAAGATTATATCGTCAACATAAACTTGAACTACTAATATGTCTTTACCTGATTTTCTAGTGAAGAGTGTTTGGTCAACCTTACCTCTTTTGAACTCATTTTCAGTTAGGAATGAAGTGAGCCTTTCATACCATGCCCTTGGAGCTTGCTTCAATCCGTACAAGGCCTTGTACAACTTGTACACGTGCTTTGGATGTTTTGAGTCTTCAAAACCTAGAGGTTGTTCTACTAAAACATCCTCTTTGATGTACCCATTTAGAAAAGTAGATTTAACATCCATTTGAAATAATTTGAAGTTGGATGAGGAAGTATAGGACAAGAGAATCTGGATTGCTTCTAATCTAACAACCGGGGCAAAAGACTCATCAAAATCAATACCAATCTCCTGGTTATACCCTTTGGCTACAAGCCGGGCCTTGTTTCTAACAACCAATCCCGTGTCATTCAACTTGTTTCTAAAAACCCAACGGGTTCCTATTACGGGTTGATTCTTAGGACGCGACACAAGAGTCTACACCCTGTTTCTTTAGAACTGGTGCAGCTCTTCATGCATAGCCTGGATCTAGGATTCATTTTGAAGAGCTTCATGAATATCTTTAGGCTCTTCTTGAGAGATAAAGGCCATCAAATCCTCTTCTTCCACTTGCCTTAGAGAAGATCTTGTTCTTACCCCATCTTCAGGATTACCAATGATATTTTCAGTGGGGTGATCTTTCAAGTATTTTGAAGCTCTAGGCAAGTTAGGGTGTTGTAGTGGTTGTTCTTGAAGTGTTTCAATTGATGGATCTTCATCATTTTCATCCTTGCTTGAATTTCTTTCAGTTGGTTCATCCTTAACCTCAGATGTTCCAGCATCATTTGATTGTTTAGGAGCTTCATTTGCATCCAAGGTAGAAAAAATTTGATTTGTCAGTTTTAATTCAAATTCATCAAAAATGACATGAGGACTTTCTTCAACAGCCAAAGTCCTTTTATTAAATAACCTGTAAGCTCTAGAATTTAGTGCATAACTTAGGAAGATTCCCTTGTCACTCTTTTCATCAAACTTATCTAGGTTAGACTTACCGTTATTCAGGATGAAGCATAGGCATCCAAAGGGTTTAAGATAGAAAATATTTGGTTTCTTACCCTTGTAGAGCTCATATGGGATTTTCTTCAAAATGGGCATTACCATTGCCCTGTTGATGATATAGTATGATGTACTTACCGTCTCAGCCCAAAAATATTTGGGTAGGGAGTTCTCACTTAACATGATCTGTGCCATGCCTATTAAGGTTCTGTTTTTTCTCGCCACTACTCCATTTTGTTGAGGCGTCCTGGGTGATGAGAAGTTGTGCGTATATCCTTGCTCTTGGTAAAAACTGTTGAATTCGTGATTTTCAAACTCACCACCATGATCACTTTGAATTGTGATGATGAGGTATTCTTTATCATTTTAGATTTTTCAGCAAAACACTTGAAACTCTATCAAGGCATCACTTTTATTGGCTAAAAATAACACCCATTTAAATCTGGAGTAATCATCAACAATTATAAATCCATAAGATTTTCCTCCTAGGCTGGATGTCATAGTCGGACCAAAGAGATCAAGGTGCAACAGTTCTAAAGGCCGAGCGGTAGAAACAATGTTCTTATTTTTGAAAGATATGCGTGTTTGCTTGTCATTTGTGTAAGCCTCACAGATTTTATCACTTTCAAATTTTAACTTTCGCAAGCCATTCACCAAGTCATGTCTAGATAATTTGGAGATTACTCTAAAACTAGTATGACCTAGTCTTCGGTGCCATAGCCAAACATTATCATGGTTGTTTGCTACCAAGCACACATCATCATCGGAAACATCATCAAGATCAATAGTATATACATTGTTATTCCTTTTGCCGATGAATCTGATTTCATTAGAGATTTTATTCATGACAAGGCAGTGAGTTTCATCAAAAATAATTTTAAAACCCTTATCACACAATTGGGTTATGCTCAATAGGTTATTATTCAAGCCTTTCACTAAAAGGACATTTTCAATCAAGATTTCAGAATTCTTACCTATGTTGTCAATTCCAATTATTTTACCTTTGTCCTTTCCACCAATGGCAACTGAGCCTCTGTCCTTATCTTGCAGAGTAGAGAACACCTTCTTATCCCCTGTCATATGCCTTGAGCAATCGTTGTCTAGGTACCATTTTCTCCCCCTGGCTTCAAGGCATATCTGCAAGAAACAAAATTCTCATCCAATTGATTTTGGTACCCAAACTAATTTGGGTCCAGGAGAGTTAGTCTAATTCTGCATATATCTTTTCTTGGTCCAAGCAGCAATATTTCTTTGTGTGTTTTGTCTGAACCAACAATTAGCAATAACATGACCAAATCTACCACAATGAAAGTAGTTGACATTTGAAAATCTACTTTGGTATTTGTGTGGTTTAGATTGAACATGTATTTGCTTAGTGTGTGAGCATGATGCACAGTTATCGTTCTTATCATGAACAAAGGAAGTTGTGATCTTATTTTCAAAATATTTTTTGTTATGGGGAATGTACCCCAAACCTTCTTTTTGGAAATTAACCTTAACTCCCAACAAGTTATCTAAGTTTTGTTTGCCTTTGACAAATCTAGATAAGGTGGACTGCAGTTTAGCCACCTCTTCATTCATGCTCGCATTCTTCTTTCATGTTTTGAATTTATGGATTTTAGAAATTCTTCTTCATTTTTCAATTTTTCAAACTCTTTTCCATTTCAGACATTTTACACACCAATTCAACTTTAGTTTTCTCAATATCTAAAATTATTTGAAGCAAGCTTTCTTTTTCTTCTGTTAATTCAAATCATTCTTGTTCGAGTTTTTCAAATTTAATAGAAGAGTCCTCATGAGTTAAATCTTCAAGTTTCTTTTTGAGAGATTTATTCTCAGATTTGATTTTCTTGTATTTTGTATACAACTTTTCATATTCTGACTCCCATTGTTGATTTGCAATAAAATCAGGATTAGAATTTACCTCGACTGAGTCATCCTCATGTGGCATGAGGCACAGGCTTTCCACGAGCTGTTCTAGCTCCTCTTCGGATTGCTCATCCTCTTCGTCGCTCTATGTGGCGACCATAGCTTTTGGCTTTCTGATTTTTTCTTTCTTGAACTTTCTTTTCAGATCTGGGCACTCTCATCTCATGTGCCCGGGCTTCTTGCATTCATAGCAAATAACATTATTAGGCTTGCTCGGCTCACCCTTGGTTTGAAAGGGCTTCCTTTGCCCCTTTATGAAATTTCCTTGGAAATTCTTCTTTCTTCTCAAAAATTTCTTCACTTGGTGGGTCAGCATAGCCAAGTCTTCTTCTTCATTACTCCCTTCACTGGACTCCTCTTCTTGGGAGTCGTCATAAGACTGGTTGGCTTTCAAGCCCACTGTTTTCTTCTTTTTGGATTCTTCCTCCACAGTTATTTTGATGTTTATGTCATAGGTCATGAGTGACCCTATGAGCTCATCTAGGGAGAGTATGGACAGATTCTTCGAATCCTCAATGACTGTGGCTTTTGTGTGCCAGGCAGGTGGAAGATATCTTAACACCTTCCTCATGAGCTCGGAGTTTGTGTAATCCTTTCCAAGACTCTTGAGACCATTAGTGATCTCAGTCAGTCTTGCGGACATCTCAGAAATGGTTTCTTCGGGTTTCATTTTGAATAGCTCGTAATCTCTGACGAGAAGGTTGGCTTTGGTCTCCTTGACCTCGGAGGTTCCTTCATAGATGAGCCGTAGCTTGTCCCACATCTCCTTCACTGAGCTGCACATAGATACACGAGAAAATTCATTAGGATGGATAGCACACTACATAATGTTCATAGCATTAAAATTTGTTGTGGATTTTTTAATATCTTCAAGGGTCCATTCGTCTTCATTTTTGGAAAGCTCATATGAGCCCTTGTCCACCACCCTCCAGATCTCATACTCTTGGACTCTTAGAAAAACATGCATTCTATTTTTCCAATAAGAGTAATTCGAGCCGTCAAAGTATGGAGGACAGTGGATTGGGTGACCCTTAGACATCATCCCCTTGCTGTCCATAGATCTGGATCTTACTCTAGATCGTTAGATCTGAAAAATATAGAGTCGTAGCTCTGATACCAATTGAAGTCCCGTGATCAATGACACCCAAGAGGGGCGGTGAATTGGGTAATTATAAAATTTAACAAAACTTTAACCGATTTAAACAAGTGTGAAGAACAGCAACAAAGAAGTTCAGATCTATATAGAAACTATTAGATCTAACAAAATCTATCACACACAATGGATCCTTGGTACCGTGGCGGAGATGTGAATCCGAAGATTCTACTCACGCAAAATGTTATCTCCCTGACAACGTTTGCTTTGTCTATCCGAACCCACCATTTAATATACTAGAGATCTGATGTAAAGATAATAAATTGTACTAGATCTAACTCAAGAGATACAAATGATTTAATCTACGTGTGAGCTTACACAAAATGGAGATAGGAGAAAGGGATCAAACCACACAAGAAACAATGATTTTTAGGTGGTTCGGATGCAACAATGGCAACCTACGTCCACCCCTTACAAACTGTGAGGATTCACACACTATCTTGTAAGGGATTACAAGATCTAAACACACACACACACACGTAGGGAGATAGAAACTTCCATGAAGGTGTAAACACATCGAAGCACACACAAATCTGACAGAAATCAAACACACACACACGGATCTGAAAAGATCCACACACACATGAATGTTTAGAGATTACAAAAAGCACACTGTTGAAACTCAAGGAATATGGAAGAAGAAACACAAAAGAAAAACTCTGATTTAAGCTCCCCCTGAGTAGATGATGCAGATTTTGAATGAAGCTTGAGTCTCCACTTGATTTGGGGTTGATTGGCTTCAGATTGATCTTGAGAAGCTTGGAGATGGATGAAGAATTCCTAGACGAAGTATTGTTCACGGAGCTACAGTAGAAGCTTTCTTTCTCCCCTTCATAGCCTCCTTGATTTCCCTTGAGTGATTAGGGTTTCTTTGCCCTAAGAGGTGTTTTTATAACACTTGAATGGTCAAGGATAGGCCAAGACACAGATCCATAATTCCAGGGATGTCTGGAGACTTTTGGGATTCAAAAAACCCTTGATGGATGCTTTCACCTCGTGAAGAAAACAAAGTCAAAGAAAGGGGCTTCGAAGGGTTCAGTCGACCGGATAGGGCTAGGCGGTTGTGACAACACGGGATCTGAGTACCGGAAAGGAACCGGCGCATCTCGAATCTCGGACTGCCAACCCACGAGCCCGAAGACTCGGAAGGGTAAAAAGGGATGGTGTGGGAGTACAAGAGAAGATGAAGCAACTACAGAGATAGCACAACAATTTAAAATAAAATGCACAGCATAATATAAATAAAATGAACTGCTACAAGGCCCACAGAGTCTCATGTCCAAATAAAGTACAATCAATAGAAAGAAAAGTACAACTACACGGGGCATCCCCCAGCGTACAACTACACGAGGCATCCCCCGGTTCTGGCAGATTGGCGACTAACCCTGGCTAGAAGAACCACGCTAAAACTCGACCGCAGCTCTCGACGACCCTGCCTCACCTGAAAAGAAGGGGTGAGCCTCATTTCATTGGCCCAGTAGGGATCCCCCGGACCCCCACCCCACGAAAAAAAAAATGGCTGAAAGGCGCGAGCATCCACGGAAGGTAACACCACCTAGCAGAAGTACGGTATAACTATACGCTGAAGCAGATAAACGGAAAAAGGCGCCTGCTCTACAGTACCGTACCACAACACCTCGGTTCGAAAAAACTTGAGTCTATACCTGCCAGCAAACAGGATCACCACCCACTAGAAGAACGACCGGATGCGTCCCCTGATGTCTTACACCGCGTGACAAGTGACTAGCTACAACGCCCCGGGTGCGAGACTCAGACACACACATTGACCAGTACCACAAAACAAGGACTAGCTGAGGGCGCGCTTGTCAGCCCGGGTCTAAAACCCTCAGCCTCGTATGCACACTCAGACCATATGCCCTAGGCCTGTCCTCTAGCTGGTAGTTTCCCCTAAGCCCGGACTCGGCTGTACGCGGGGCCCTACGGTAACCAGCCTACTCACCGTCTCTCTCGGGTCAGCCGCTCCACCACTCCCGGGTGGGTCAGCACCGCGTCCCGTAAGAAGGCTACGACTAGTGGACGTGTCACCAGAGGTGAGACTCGACTCACGGAAACCACCGACTAACACACTAACACAGACTCTCGGTAACCAAACGGTAGGTATGGATGCCGGGGACACGCACGAGGTCCGACCGTCCCTCAAGTCACGCGGCACCCCTACCAAGGTAACTGATTCTCCGGGGACCCCCGGGCGACCCTGTGGCTCTCACTGGGTGCCCACGGCAACCCTCGGGCCACACGCCACAACCGGACCCGAGACTCGCTCCACCGGAGGTACAATTATCGAAAGGAAACGCCGCTCGGGGACGGGGATTAACGCACTAGGGACCCAGGACGTGACACTGTCGCGCTCTGGTCCCCTAGCGCGACCCCTGAAGAACGCGATAGCAGAATCAAGCGCGTTCTCCAAGAAGTGTTGTGCCCTGTGGTTTTGATGATGGCAATTGTGGCTTTACTGATTGTTCTGATGATTGCAACACAGTGAGTGCTTTATGAGATTGTGTTTGATGATAGCAACATAACTTGTTTTGTTGAGAATGCATGTGTATGACTAATATAGTGCTTGAGTTCTGATCTGTGCGTTGCTTTTCTATCTGCATGTAGTTAAATGACTAGTAAGTCTATACACTCTTCATGCATGTGCATAGTCTATACATTGTGCATTTCGTTGACAAGTTTGCACACTCATGAAGTCTGCACATTGGACTCTTGATCAAGTCTACACATTCATTGTTAAGACAAAGTCTATACAACGTCAGTTCATGCATTGTCTTAGGCGAAGTATGTACAGCCATGTCATATGCTCCTAAGTCTATGCATTACTGTTCATGTATCAGTCTTCATCAAGTCTGTACATTGACACGCCAACATCTTTGAAGTCTGTACATTGCTTCAGGAACTTCAAGTCTACACATCGCTTCGCTTCATGAAGTCTGTACATCCACAGTTAAACTTGAAGTCTGCACACTAGTCTTCACTGTCAAGTCTGCACATTGGTCTTCGATTTCAAGTCCATACATTGGACTGTTCTTCAATGTCTGTACATCAGACTGTTACAGTAAGTCGGTACATTAGCTTATTCTTCAAGTCTGTACAGCCGCTTGCTTTGGATTTCATATCTAGACATTGCACTGCAGCAACCATCGTCTTCGTGTTGAGTTTACTTCGTGTCGTTTCTTCTTTATTTAGTTGCTCATCTCGTGTCATCCTCTTTATGTTTGCTTTTGTGTCTTCGTGTCATTTACTGTTGTTCTTCGAGTCGTTCATTCGAGCTATTTTGTGCTCGAGTTGTTTTTCTTATGTTTTCAAGTGTTGTTTTCCTTCACTTCGTGTCGTTCTCCATGCTGTCTGTCACTTTGTGTTGTTCTCATAATTGTGTCTTCACGTTACTCTGCGTATCGTGTCTTCGTGTTGTTTTCGTAGTTTCCTATTTAGTTTGGCCTTCGTGTTGTGTCCGTGATTTTCGTATTAATTCAGTAGCTATGTCTTCGTGTTGGTTTTATGTACTCCGTGTCGTTTTCTTTGTTTCAGTCTGTTCTCATCTCACTTCGAGTCGTTTCTTTGTATTCGTCTTCGTGTTGGTCTTTCATTTTAGACTTCGTGTCTTTCTCGCTTTGACCACACTCCGTGTCGAATTCAGTTTTCGTCTTCATGCTGTTTTCAACTCGTGTCGGTTACTGTTTCATCTCCGTGTTGATTCATGTCTTCGTATCGTATTTTCTACACCTCGTGTCGTTGTCTCTTTGTGACTTCACCTCGTGTCATTTTCATCGTCTTCGTGTCGTTTTTATTCCATTGCGTGCAGGACATCGCAGCACTCCGTGTTGCTTTCTGTGCAACTTCGTGTCGTTCTCTGTGTAGTGTGTGTTCTGTCACTACTGCACTTCGTGTCGTTCCTGTTGCACTACGTGTCGTTTCTGTTTCACTTAGTGTCGTTTCCGTATTATGACTTCGTGTCGTGTTTCCTAGACATCGTGTCTTTCGTGTGTTGAAACCACACTTCGTGTTGGTTTCTGTCTTGTCTCCATGTTGTCCTCGTGCCGTTCTCATTACTGGTTATTATATCATGTCGTTTTTACTTCGTGCTATAGTCACCATGTTGTTCTTCGTGTCGTTCTTTTTTTACCTCGTGTTATTTTATAACCTCACTTCGTGTCGTTCTCTTTGTTGTGTCTGTTCTGTCACAGTGTATCTCGTGTCATTCTTTCCTTACCTCGTGCTGTATTCACCTTGTGTATCTCGTGTCGTTCTCAGTGCATCTAGTATTACTATTACATGCTTCGTGCAGCTTTAGTTCCTATGGCCCTCAGCTTTAATGGTTTTCATCTCCTTGCAGGTCCGAGGAAGAACATTCCACACACTTGGGCAGCACGTGATCCGAGGCTGGAATGAAGCCTGCTGAGAGACTGCCACGTGGTTCGAATACTTAGGTCTGAAAGTGTGGAGGTCACACGTTGGGGCTGATGCTGCTGCTGCTATATATATGAGCCTCCTTCCACAGAAGAAGGCTGATCGAGTTGGCGAGAAGAAAAGCTCATACAGAGAGCCACAATCGAGATAGAAAAAGAAAAGAGAAAGAAGAAGAGCAGAAGGAGAAGAAGAGAGGCAGAGAGCTCGAGAAGAGGGTGAAGAGAAGAAGAAGCAGAGAGTGAGAGGAGAGTAGAAGAAAGAGTGAAGAAGAAGAAGTGCAGCAGAGTGTGAGGGTTAAGAGAAAAAGAAAGTAAGAGAGAGAAGAAGAGGAAGAGAAGCTTACCTGAAGATCTGTCTACTGGACCGTGGATCAAATCTAGGCCAGTCAGCTCCATGCGAGCCACATCTGTGTCATCTTTCTTTACAGCTTTCTGATCGCTGTGTATTTTTCCTTTTCTTATTTTTCCTGTTTCATTTGGTTATCTGTGTTCTTCCGATCCTCTGGTCTGAGGTCGGGTTCCCTCCGGTGTGGAGGAAGGGAGATTTGATATCCGGTTGCAAGTAGCTGGGAGCTACTTGTGGGTTCCCTCCGGTTTGGAGGAAGGGAGACTTGTCTCCGGTTCTGGGCTTGTGGATTCAAGTCCAGGGGTTCCCTCCGGGTCTGGAGGAAGAGAGACCGTGCGTCTCTGGTTTGCTAGTGACTGGTGTCACTAGTGGTTCCCTCCGGTTGGGAGGAAGAGGGGAGGTTGTTCCCCTGGTCAAGCTGTTTGGCAGCATTTGTTGCAGACTGAGTTTGCTGTTTCTAGCGTGAGCTAGTGGAAGCCACACTCGGTTTGAGTGTGGGGTGGATGTAGGTCTGGAGGACCGAACCACCTAAAAACCCCTTGTGCTGTGATTTGATTTATCTTCTTTTGCTTCCGCTAGATGATTGCATAGGGGCGCTCCATGTGTTTGCTAACTGATCGAACTAATAGTTGATTAGCCTTCGGTTTGGTAAATCTGTCTAGTTAGCATCATAGTTCTAGTTTGGGCGAAATTTTAATTGGGTGAAAGATATTTAAACGGGTTATATTCATTCACCCCCCCCCTCTGAATACTGCACCGAACCCAACAAGAAGGTGCTAGCCTAAGCTAGCGCGTTCATAAAGAACGCATTTGGAAGGGCTAGCACGTTCTCCAAGAACGTGCTACCTACCCCAAGCGTGACATGGAGCGCCATACTGTTCATCTTCTCAAACGAACGCGCTCGGATGACACAGCGCGTTCAAACAGAACGTGCCCCTGGTACCTAGCGCGACAACGGGCCGAGCCCGGTTCGTGAAATATGTCCGAAAATCTGAAAACCACGCCCAATCACCCCCCCCGGTGAAGGGAAAACAACGGGGAATCATCCTCCAGACGTCCTAGCATGCATCTAGAGCCCCAAATCGATCAAAAAGCCCAAAAATCAATGGATCCGGCGCTCAAACCCCAAGCATGAAAATATCCCTCCCGGCATGAATCTAGCCCCTCTCGGCCTCTCCACGGCCTAGAAATCACGTGGAATGCTGTAAAGAGGGCAAGGATCCGTCCCCCTACCTCAATGAAGCTCGAAATCCGTCGGGAAGTCACCGATCTTCAAATCTAGCTCGAACACGAACTCCACCCACGCGCCACAAAGAGGGCAGCACCGCGATCCTCTCGCCACTGCCGTCGTCACCGCGCCGTCGCCGTCGTCCACCACCTGTCGCCGGAGGAGGAAGGGGCACCGCGAGGCCCAACGGGCAAGAAGGGGGAGGAGGTGACCGTTGCGCTTACGGGGGAGGAAAGAAGAAAGAAGAAAAGGAGATGAAAAATGAAAAAGAAAAGGGCTATAAATAGAAAATCCAGAAAATGCCAAAAATACCAAAAAATAGAAAAATACATATTCTTGATCCTCGGGACGTACCGATCGCAACGGTACCACTCTCGCCTAGGTGAATGACCTAGTTCACCTGCAACGAGATTCCAAAGGAATTGCTGAAACACACACCGGGAATCAAAAAACACGTGCGAGAAAGTCGCGGACGCACTCCGGGCCTCCGAAACAACTCCGGATCGCACCGATCCGAACACGAAAGATGTCCGAAATGAAATTTCGAACACAACGGAGCCAGACACTCTGAGAAACCAGATCCGGGACCCAAAAAGAAGGATCCGAAAAACTCGGGACATCACAGCCCTCCCCCCTTAAATGAATTTCATCCTCGAAATTAAGGACAGGGCATAGGGACAGGGGAGAAGACTCACCCGAACAAATAAGGATACAGCTGCCGCATCTCATCCTCACGCTCCCACGATGCCTCACCACCAGAGTGACGCTGCCAGACCACCTTAACCAGAGGAATAACCTTGCTCCGCAGGCGCTGCTCACGCCGATCCTCAATACGGACAGGGTACTCTGGAAGGGACAAGTCTGGGGTCACCTCAGGCCAAACGGCATCCTCCAGAACATGGGAATCATCAGGCATATACCTCCGAAGCATAGACACGTGAAACACATCATGCACAGAAGATAGCTCCGGGGGTAACTGCAACCGATAGGCAACCTCACCGATACGCTCGACAATGAGGAAAGGACCAATGTAGCGGGGACTCAGCTTCCCACGCCTGCCGAAGCGCATCACACCCTTCATGGGAGAAACTCGCAAAAACACCCGATCACCTACAGCAAAACTGAGGGGTCGCCTCCTCCGATCGGCATAGCTCTTCTGCCGGCTCTGCGCAGCCAACATCTTCTGCCGGATCAGATGCACCACCTCAGTGCACTGCTGCACCAAATCCGGTCCTGTCAGGACACGCTCTCCCACCTCGAACCAATCAAGCGGAGTCGACAAGGTCGCCCGTACAACGCCTCGTACGGTGCCATACCAATGCTCGAATGATAGCCATTGTTGTAGGCAAACTCCACTAACGGTAAGTGGTGGATCCAACTCCCTTGCCACTCCAGGCAACACGACCTCAACATGTCCTCCAAAGTCTGGATGGTCCTCTCAGACTGGCCATCCGACTGAGGATGATACGCCGAGCTAAATGCCAAATCGGTGCCTAGAGCCTTCTGGAAGCTCCTCCAGAATCCAGAAGTGAAGCGGGGATCACGATCAGACACAATGGAGATGGGAACTCCATGCAACGGAACGATCCGCTCCACATACAAACGAGCCAAACGATGCACGCTCCAACTGACCTTGACCGGCAGCAACCGTGCCGTCTTCGTCAGTCTATCCACCAGCACCCAGATACTATCCTGCCCACTGGATGTCCTCGGCAACCCCACCACGAAATCAGTGGTCACGTGGTCCCACTTCCACGCAGGAATATCCAAGGGCTGAAGTGTACCTCCCGGTCGCTGGTGCTCAGCCTTCACCTGCTGACAGATCAGGCACCTGGCCACGAACTCCGAAACATCTCTCTTCATACCAGGCCACCAAAATTGCCTCTTCAGGTTCTGGTACATCTTCGCCGATCCGGGGTGCACGGCATACCGGCTCCCATGAGCCTCTCGCAACACCGCGCGTCTCGTCTGCTCCTCGGCTGGGACGTACAACCTACCTCGGAACCTTATGGCTCCATCCTCACCAAACTCCACCTCGGCCAATGACAAAATCCGGGGTAGCTCGGGGTCCGCATGCTGAGCCTCAGTCACCTGACGACGAATAGCTGGCGTGACAGTCAAGCTCGCAAGAACAGCCGAACCCTGATCCCGAGGGATCTTGAGCCTAAAAGTCATGGCCGGAACCTGCTCCCATAACCTCCACTTCCTCAACAACATCTGACTGACCATCACCTTCCTGCTCAAGGCATCAGCCACGACATTCATCCTGCCAGGCTGATACGACAGAGTAAAATCATAATCCTTCATGTACTCCATCCACCTCCTCTGCCTGAGGTTAAGATCCTTCTGGGTAAACACGTACCTCAAACTCTGATGGTCAGTGAACATCTCGAACTTCTCACCATACAGATAGTGCCTCCAGATCTTTAGAGCAAAAATCACCGCCGCCAACTCAAGATCATGAGTAGGGTAGTTCTCCTCATGTGGCTTCAACTGCCGAGATGCATACGCCACAACTCCACCGTGCTGCATCAGCACAGCACCCAAACCTACCCTGGAAGCGTCTGTACACACCACAAAGCCTCCCGATCCCGAAGGCAACACCAACACCGGAGCAGTCGTGAGCAATCTCTTCAGCTCCATGAAGCTCTGCTCACACTCCTCCGTCCAGACGAACGGCACATCCTTCCGCGTAAGCCTGGTCATCGGGGCCGCAATACGAGAAAAATGCTGGATGAACCTCCGATAATAGCCTGCGAGCCCCAAAAAGCTCCGAATCTCCGTGACAGAACTCGGCCTCGGCCACTGCACCACAGCCTCGACCTTAGCCGGGTCCACGGAAACACCATCACCAGAAATCACGTGCCCCAAAAAGTGCACCTCACGGAGCCAAAACTCACACTTGCTGAGCTTGGCATACAACTGGTGATCACGAAGGGTCTGCAACACCACTCTCAAATGATGCACATGCTCCTCGGCAGACCGCGAATACACAAGGATATCGTCCACAAACACGACCACGAACTGGTCTAGATATGGACGGAACACCCTATGCATCAAATCCATAAATGTCGTGGGGGCATTGGTGAGCCCAAAAGGCATCACCAAGAACTCATAATGCCCATACCTCGAGCGAAACGCCGTCTTCTCCACATCCGACTCTCGAATCCGCAGCTGGTGATAACCCGATCTCAAATCAATCCGTGAAAACACCCGGGCCGACTGAAGCTGATCAAACAAGTCATCAATCCGAGGCAACGGATACTTGTTCTTAACAGTCGCCTGGTTCAACTGCCGGTAGTCGATGCACAACCTCAAACTACCATCCTTCTTCTTCACAAACAACATCGGCGCACCCCAAGGGGAGAAGCTAGGACGAATGTACCCCTTGGCCAGCAACTCCTGTAACTGCGCCCTCAGCTCTCTTAACTCCGCCGGCGCCATACGGTAAGGGGCCTTCGACAAAGGTGCCGTACCAGGTACCACCTCAATCACGAAGTCAATCTCTCGCTGCGGTGGCAACCCTGGCAACTCCTCGGGAAAAACATCAGAAAACTCGCACACAACCGGGATGTCCTCCGCGTCCGGACACTGCCGATCGACCAAAACCACAGAAGCGAGAAAACCTTGACAACCCGTGTCAAGCAGTCTACGAGCCCTAATAGCCGAAATAAGAAAAAGGGAGGAGGAAGACCGGATACCTTGAAAATAAAAGGTGGGTCCACGAAGCTGCCGGAAGTAGACCCTCTTCGAGCCGCAATCCACCAAGGCATGATGGGCCTCGAGCCAATCCATGTCCAAAATCACATCAAAGTCCTGAAGCGACAATGCATAAAGCCTGGCCGGTAAGTTCCGCCCATCCACCCACACAGGCACCTTCTCGAAGAAGTACGGGGTGAGCATGAAGTCACCGGTAGGCAACTCCACTGCCAGATCACAGGACACCTCAGTCGCCGACTCCTCGGCACTCTGAGCAAACTCCTCCGAAATAAACGAATGAGATGCACCGGAATCGAACAAAACTCGAGCCGCGCAACCAAGAATCGGAATAGTACCTTCCACCAACTGGGACGCCTCAGCCTCTGCTCTGGTAATGTGGGTAACTCTGCCTCGGGCTCTCTGCCTCCCTGTGGTAGCTGACCGAGTCAACTGAGGATACTGACCCTGCTGCTGGTACTGCTGCGGCTGCGACGACATCTGCTGGGGTTGAAACTGCTGTTGCTGCTGAACTCGTGCGACTGACGCGGTCTCTGCGGACAGTCACGCGCCATGTGCCCTGGCTGGTCACACCTAAAGTAAATCACGGGCGCCGTGCACTGCCTGCCTGGATGAGAATCGCCACACCGAGGACACCCGCCCGGAGAACCACTCACTGAACCCTGGCGCTGGAACTGGGTAGGCTGCTGAACACTACCCACTGACTGCTGCGCCTGATCTCCGTGACCACGGCGCCTCCTGCCAAAAAACCAGCCTCCTTGAGCAACTTCTTGAGCTTCGATCCCAGAGATGACGAATCTGCTGCCGACGCCCCGGACGGGGACGTCCCTGAACCACCTGCTGAAATCTGGACAGAACTCTACTGCTGCACGGACGCTGGCTGACCAAAACTCATCTGCATCTGGCCCGCACTACCCTGACCTCGAACCTTCTGCATGTCTCTCTCCAATGCCGATGCTGCTCTGCAAGCCGCATCCACGTTGGTCAACCCTGACGCAAGCAAAGGATGCCTCAGCTCCAACCTCAGACCCCCAATAAACTGATCGGTCCGCACCATCTCATCCGCCACAATGTGCGGTGCATAACGGCCCAACTCAACGAACCTGGACCTGTACTGCACCACGGTCATGTCACCCTGGACCAGGTCCAAAAACTCACGCAGCTTCTGTGACCTGAGAAAAGACGGACAAAAAGCACGCTCGAAAGCCGGGACGAACTCCTGCCACAAGATCTGCCGAAGGGGACGGGACTGAAACACTGCTCCCCACTCTGACGTCCACCAAGTCCGGGCTGGCCCCTGCGATCGATACATAGCCAACACCACCTTCTCTTCCACAGGACACTCCATCGAACTAAACACTCGCTCCATGTCATCTAACCACTCTCTGGCCACCTCTGAATCCGGCTGCCCGCTGAAAGTGGATGGCTGATATGGCAAGAAATCTCTCAGCGCGCGGTTACCCCGAGAGGATGAGCCCTCACCAGCATCACCGCCCTGCTGCTGCTGCGGCGGCTGCTGATGCTGCTGCTGCTGAATAACATACTGGTACATGCCCCGGAAGAACTCCTCTGGTCCGGGAACTCTCGCCCCCTCAGCTGCATCTGCTGGGAGCTCTGCTCTGCTCTGCCCTTCCTGGCCCCACCCGACTCTCCCTGCTGGGAACGAGTCACTCTCCTGGGCGCCATAACACCTGCTAACAAAATAATCAACGATGTTAACAAAAACACGCGGAGCCCTACGCCAGTCGCCAACTGTACAGGACATTCATGGACCTTTGGACCACTGCAATCGTTTCAAGTTCTGATGTACCTCCACAACCTACGCTCTGATACCAACTGTGACGACCCGGGATCCGAGTACCGGAAAGGAACCGGCGCGTCTCGAATCTCGGCCCGCCAACCCACGAGCCCGAAGACTCGGAAGGGTAAAAAGGGATGGTGTGGGAGTACAAGAGAAGCTGAAGCAACTACAGAGATAGCACAATAATCTAAAATAAAATGCACAGCATAATATAAATAAATAAACTGCTACAAGGTCCACAGAGTCTCATGTCCAAATAAAGTACAGTCAACAGAAAGAAAAGTACAACTACACGGGGCATCCCCCGGCGTACAACTACACGGGGCATCCCCCGGCTCTGGCAGACTGGCGACTAACCCTGGCTAGAAGAACCACGCTGAAACTCGGCCGCACCTCTCGACGACCCCGCCTCACCTGAAAAGCAGGGGTGAGCCTCATTTCATTGGCCCAGTAGGGATCCCCCGGACCCCCACCGCACAACGAGAAAAATGGCTGTAAGGCGCGAGCAACCACGGAAGGTAACACCACCTAGCAGAAGTACGGTAGAACTACACGCTGAAGCAGATAAACGGAAAAAGCCGCCTACTCTACAGTACCGTACCACAAAACCTCGGTCGACAAAACTCGAGTCTATACCTGCCAGCAAACAGGAGCACCACCCACTAGAAGAACGACCGGATGCGTCCCCTGACGTCTTACACCGCGTCACAAGTGTCTAGCTACAACGCCCCGGGCGCGAGACTCAGACACACACAGTAACCAGTACCACAAAACAAGGACTAGCTGAGGTCGCGCTCATCAGCGCGGGTCCGAAACCCTCAGCCCCGTGTGCACACTCAGACCATACGCCCTAGGCCTGTCCTCTAGCTGGTAATTCCCCCTAAGCCCGGACTCGGCTGTACGCGGGGGCCCTACGGTAACCAGCCTACTCACCGTCTCTCTCGGGTCAGCCGCTCCACCACTCCCGGGTGGGTCAGCACCGCGTGCCGTAAGAAGGCTACGACTAGTGGACGTGTCACCGGAGGTAAGACTCGACTCACGGAAACCACTGACCACACACTAACACAGACTCTCGGTAACCAAACGGTAGGTACGGATGCCGGGGACACGCACGAGGTCCGACCGTCCCTCAAGTCACGCGGCACCCCTACCAAGGTAACTGATTCTACGGGGACCCCCGGGCGCCCCTGTGGCTCTCACTGGGTGCCCACGGCAACCCTCGGGCCACACGCCACAACCGGATCTGAGACTCGCTCCACCGGAGGTACAATTACCGAAAGGAAACGCGGCTCGGGGAGGGGGATTAACGCACTAGGGACCCATGGCGCGACACTGTCGCGCTCTGGTCCCCTAGCGCGACCCCTGAAGAACGCGCTAGCAGAAGCTAGCACGTTCTCCAAGAAGGCGCTAGCCTAAGCTAGCGCGTTCATAAAGAACACGTTAGGAAAGGCTAGTGCGTTCTCCAAGAACATACTACCTGCCCCAGGCGTGAGATGAACCGCCATACTATTCATCTTCTCGGACGAACGCGCTCGGACGACACAACGCGTTCAAACAGAATGCGCCCCTAGTACCTAGCGCGACAACGGGCCGAGCCCGGTTCGCGAAATACGTCCGGAAATCTGAAAACCACGGCCCATTCACCCCCCCTGGTGAAGGGAAAACAAAGGGGAATCATCCCCAGACGTCCTAGCATGCATCTAGAGCCCAAAATCGATCAAAAACCCCAAAAATAATGGATCCGGCGCTCAAACCCCAAGCATGGAAAATAACCCTCCCGGCATGAATCTAGCCCCTTCGGCCTCTCCACGGCCTAGAAATCACGGGGAACGCTGTAAAGAGGGCAAGGATCCGTCCCCCTACCTTAATGAAGCTCGAAATCGTCGGGAAGTCGCCGATCTTCAAATCTAGCTCGAACACGAACTCCACCCACGCGCCACGAAGAGGGCACCGCCGCGATCCTCTCGCCACCGCCGTCGTCACCGCGCGTCGCCGTCGTCCGCCACCCGTCGCCGGAGGAGGAAGGGGCGTCGCGAGGTCCAATGGGCAAGAATGGGGAGGAGGTGACCGCTGCACTCACGGGGGAGGAAAGAAGAAAGAAGAAAAGGAGAAGAAAAAGAAAAAAGAAAAGGGCTATAAATAGAAAATTTGAAAATGCCAAAAATACCAAAAAATAGAAAAATACATATTCTCGATCCTCGGGACATACCGATCATAACGGTACCACTCTCGCCTAGGTGAACGACCCGGTTCACCCACAACGAGGTTCCGAAGGAATTGCCGAAACACACACCGAGAATCAGAAAACACGTGCGGGAAAGCCGCGGATGCACTCCGGGCCTCCGAAATAACTCCAGATCGCACCGATCCAAACACGAAAGATGTCCAAAATAAAATGTCAGACACAATGGAGCCAAACGCTCCGAGAAACCAGATCCGGGACCCAAAAAGAAGGATCTAAAAAACACGGGACATCACAGCGGTCGACCTAACTTTTACAGGATTTGAAGCTTTCGTTGCTGGGAGGATCGGTCAACCAGTCTAGTGGGGGCGGTCGACCAAACTTTTTAATTTTTCAGAGTTTTCAGCTCTGGGAGATTAGGTCGACCGCCCCTGCTGGCTGATGGATCCCGTTGGGTCCTATGTGGTGAGCTCTGATACCAATTGATGGATCCCGCATATGGTGAGCTCTGATACCAATTGATGGAGCCTATGGAGGCTCTTACACAAACAGAAGCGGTGCTAGGCCCGGATTCAGAAGGGGGGTTGAATGAATCCCCTATTAAAAATTACGCCTAATAAAAAACCAGTGGAAAGGCAAAGATGCGAAAGCAATGTGATCAAGTGCCTAGACTGAACTGGGTGGTCTCTCCGAATGACGAGATGATAATGGAAGAACTGAATTTCTGAACGCTGCAGAGAAAAACAAATGAACAGTCCCAAAATCACCCAACTCACATGAGACCAAAAACAAACGCGCAGTGTGTAATTTAAACACTCACTAGATTGGAAAGATAGAATGATCGCGCCTAAGCATTCATTTAGCAAAATCGAACCTGAATCAAGTGTTCAATATGCAAACCAAGTTTCCACTAGACTGAAGAAACAGATCGTGCCTATGCATGCATCTATCGAATCGAACAAGGCAATCAAACCACAGAAGACAAGGGAATTTTTTAGGTGGTTTAGTCCGGAGACCTACGTCCACCCCACACTCCAAACAGAGTATGGCTTCCCACTGATACACAGCTTAACCGTTGGGCCTCACAGCTTGCCTACATCCGCTGAGCATCACAGCTTGCTTCCGCTGGGTAATACAGCTTAGCCATCTGCTGACACACAGCTTGACCGCTGAGCAATACAGCTTCGCCGTCCAGAGGATATCACCCCTCTGCAAACGCTGGGGCTTACAGCTTAACCCGTCCAGAGGAATCCTCCTCTGCAACAGCTGAGCGACACAGCTTGCTTTGTTGACAAACAGCTTGAAATAACTATAAAAAGGAAAACAAGGAACGGGAAATGACAGCGACTGAAAGCTGTAAACACTAAAACGCAGATATGGCTCTCAAGGAGCTGACTGGATAAGATTTGATCCTGATTCCAGTGGGGACTAATCTTCAGATGAAGCTTGTCTTCTTCTCTTCTCAAACTCTCGATCTTTCTCTCTTTCTGTCTACTTCTTCTTCTTCTGCGTTTCTCTGTTGCTCTCTCTTTTTTCTCTCTTGAACTCTCCTATTCTTTTCTCTGCTCTTCCCTTCTTCTGCTCCCCAATAGTTCTTCTTGATCTTGCCCAAGAGAGTTGTCTTCTTGACTTGCAGAAGGATGACTTATATACATCCTCAGACTGAGGTCACGCACTCATGCCCAAGGCGTGTGGAGGGAACACTCCCGCCTAGAAGCTTCAGGAGAATCTTGCCACGTGTCAAAATCTGAACGATTGGGACCCCACGTGGCGGCTTCTTCCAATAAGGATCACCCTTGGATCACGTGCTAGTTAATTGTTTTGTTGTTCTCACGTGCCCTTGTTCTTCTATTCTTTATAAGTTAGATATTCAGGTGCACGTATGTTGCTCAAACTATGGCTTCCCTGGCTTGCACAAGTTCCATAGACTGCACATACTGGGAACAATTGCACCGAGCTTGTTCTATCGGAACTGGGTAAAAGCATTGCACCATCTTAGATTGGTGTCCTGAAGAATGGTTTGCACTGATTGGCTTCTTCTGAAGTCACGCGTTGCACCGAGTATCCTCAGAGGTTGCACCGAGCTCATTTTCTTGACCAGACACTGCACCAACCTGCTCACGCTGAGAAACCTACCCTTGATGAGAAGGAGTGCTTCAACTTTAAAGCTCACACGTATGAAGATTTGCTCACACAGCATACGATTGCACCAACTCAGCTATACGTACCTGCCAATGTGCACAAACTCAATAGAGATAAGGAAACTATGCACAGGTATGACTTGAGTATATAAGAAAGAGATGCACAAGCTTTATGCACACGGAGGAAGAAATGCACTGACTCAATTACATGTCATAGCATGAGATGCATCGACCGTGTGAAGGTAAGAAATGCACAATGCACCGAGTTTAAGCATGAGCACGCTAAGAATGCACTAGGTTAAGTACTCGCAGCAACATGAGTTGCACAAACTGAAACTCCATGGAGTATCATGTGAGTGTAATAATGCACTAACCTAATGCGAAGGAGGCATAGAGAAGGTATGCACCGATGCATGACTTAATTAGCGTGCAATACCAGAGGTTGCACTGATGCACATAACACATGAAGGCGTTGCACCGACCAAGCACTGATAGAGTGCACAGACTCTGAGATGCGAGCTAAGCAATGCACCGACCTAACACTCACCAAGGCTGCGTGCATAGAGAATGGAATGCACAGACCTTAATGCCCATGAACGGTGATATGCACCAGGTTTGTTTGGACAGCCTGACTGACACGTATGCACGATCCTTAGATATAACCTGGATGCACCGACTTAACTGATTGTGTGCATGCATAGATGTTTAAAGCCATGACATGTTCAAACCTAGACCAGCAGAGTTAAACGCACATCAATGTATATATATATGCAACTATGACACTCAATCAAGCACATGAAGTGACTTAGCTATCATCAAAACAAGTGGTGACTCATAGTGTTGCTAGCATCAAAACTCATGAAGCAAAACATCATCAAGGCACAGGGACACAACACTGGCCAGATCGATTGAACTCTAAAAAAACCTGCATAATTAACATTGTCAACCCATGAATCATATCCTTATAAAATATACTGTAAGACCACACTTTGTTCCATTCAATTAGAGTTGGTTTTGACTCATTCTGGGCTTTTGAAACATGATCATTTTGTGCGTATTCTTGGGATAAAAAAATAGCTTTGAGAGCCTATACGAGCACTTACATCTGTAAGAATGGATGTACTTAAACCGTTTGCCATACTGAGGTTTTGTTATCATCAAAATCACCTTGAAAAACTCAACATCTTGGACCCTGCTGATAACTCCTTAGAGTATCACTTACTTCCTCCCGTGCCTGCGAGGAGCAGAAAGTAGGTGACAATGCCCTCTCTTCTACAAGGGGCTTGTGAAACAAAAGCCATGGGCGGGCAACTCTGTTGTGGTGGTTGGAGCAGTGACAGATATTTTCTCACTGTGCATGTGTAGCAAATGCCGACGGGGGGTGAATTGGGGATACTAGCTGTTGACATCCGTTTTTAGCCCACAAGTCGAGTCATTTCTCTTATTAATCATTTTTGATGTCCCAAATTACCCATTGTTTTGGAGCCTTCCTTGGATGGATTTTGAGCCCATTTCATTGTTCCATTCCTTTGAGCCTTGGAGATCATTATTTCATACAGCCTGGAGCTTATCTTATCAACTTCCAGCTTCCCAACTCAACTTACGGCCCATTTAGGCCGGCTTCCCTCAAACATTCAGCCCCCTTTCACTGCGCAATCTTGAAAATGGTCCTTTTTTCACCCCCTTCTATTCCCCTATTTAAAATGTGCCCTTCACCAACGTTGTTCATCTTTCAAACCTCTACAATTTCTTATTCTATGTCATTGACCAGTTCTGCACCTATTTCAAGTTATTCACATTTTTCTGGCAGACTACACTGTTCACCTACGTCTCGATATTTTTCCTCTCTATTCTTGCCCCATTTTCTCTCTATTTAGATTATTTTCTCATCTTACTCTCTTCATGAAAGTTGTTCATTTTTAAGTTATCTACAATTTCTTCGTTTACCACTTTCTCTAATTCTACACCGTTTTCAAGATATGTTCCAATTTCCAAAGTTGCGCGAGCTTGGCAGAAAATGGTCAGCAGTTGACCGTCCCATGAATAAACGGTCATGAGAGGACCGCCCCATGAATAAAATGGTCAACAGTTGACCGTTTATGAACAGTAACTTTTTAATTTTTTTAATTTTTATTTTATTTTTATTGTTTTTAAAATGTCATAAAATGATCTTCTTAGGACCGCCTCATTCAAAAAACGGTATGTGGATGACCGTTTAGTCTATTTTTATGCCAAAAGTCTCCCGGTCGCCCCCAGGTCTGAGCGGTCTACTGCTAGACTGCCCCATTTAACAAACGGTCGCGCGATAGACCATCTATATAATAAAGAGTCCAAAAGTTCCTGAACTCCGTCTTCTTTCCCAACGGATTCTAAGGTCGAACCTGTGCAACGGGGCCTCCTTGTTAGGGCTCTATCTTCTAGAATACTTCACGAAATTGAGCCTTGTTTGTTACTGTGTCTTCCCCTTTGTATTAACTTGAATTTCGTATATGGAGCATGATTTTTAATTGATTATATCTCCTGGAATCTTGGGCGCAAGTTAAGGTTTTATGCATTTCGTGCAACAAAAACTCCTACAGATTAGGTTCCAAAGGCTTCTTCCAAGAGCCATAACTTCCACATCCTTCCACCAAAAAGAGTCCCATTTGTTCCTACACCTTATCTTGACTATTATCTCGAGAATGATCTAGAGATCTCGAGATTTGGTGGACTCTATCTTCTGGAATCGTTAGAGAAAGTCGGTATTTCACCACTTTTCTATAAATAAGTGCCTAGTTCACCTGCGCGACGGGGGGCTCTTCTTCGACCTGGGGCGAAGCCATGCCGGATCGTCCACTCAACCGTTCGACCCCAGGATATTGAGGGAAGTATAGGCTTCATTTTGATACCTTATTTGCTGGATTTCATCTTCGTTTACCCTCCTAACTTCGCCCATACTTTTTGCAAATCATCACGAGTTCTTGAACCTGTGCGACGGGGCGCCCTTCATCGGCTCGGGGCGGAGTCATCCGGCATCCTCTTCGTCCTCCATTGGTCCCATCCTGAAGAGGGGAGTATCTTCTTCGTTTCTCATCTCTCCGGACTCTATTTCTTCACACCTAGGCTTAGTTCACTCCCTCTACTTTTCACAAATCGTCACAGTTTTACACTTAGTTTTTTTGCACTGTTGCTGCACGTTTATGCATTTTTATCCATTTTGCACAACATTTTTCTCCCTCATTTCTCAAGCAAAATTCGTGATTTTAAATCCTATGCATGCACAACACTCCCACCTTTCTTTTGCACCAATTTATAGGAGTTAAAAACCCTCCCCCGGTGCGTTCTCCCCCTTTCTTCCATGCTATTTTATCATTCCGAGGCACATACTACACCATCATGATCTAATGGGTTTGCTCTTGTTTTCATGGCTTTGTTTTGCATGAGATTATCAATATGAACATGAGGCCCTCTTCCTCTAGCCGGCTGGAAGGAGAGGAGGTCCAATCCCACTAGTTCCCACACCCTTCTTCAAGGCGCGATCACGTTGTAGCGGCTCACCTTCGGGCCGCATCTTCTTCCTCATTTTCCAAGGTATACGGCACCATCTTCATCCGTTTCTCATCCTTTTGGTGCTGTAGAACTTTGGTGGCGATCACGGTTTATTTCTTCTCTTCATCGCCCTTAGTTTCATTGTTCACATCGCATATTTATGCATGTTCATTTATTAGTTCGGGGCGGGGTAGATTAGAACAATCTTTGTATTTACACCAGCTCAGCCCGTTCATCTTGTCTTGGCCTCCTCTAGTGGGCCTCTCTGGGCCTCACTTGGACCAGTGGAGTAACTCGAGCCCCTTTCGGTACCCAGACTTGCTTAAACTTGGCTGGCCTATGGGCCAGCTCGTTCTTCGGCCTGCGGGCCGCATCAGCATATTTCTTTTCAACTTAACCCAGTACCTAAAAAGAATTATGCACGGGGATAGTTGGCACGATCCGATCTGGGATCATTTTAGGTCTTTTGCCATTCAAATGAACTCTGACATTCCCAATAAGGACTGACTTGCCAGTGGTAGAAACTCGGCCCCTGGAAGTAGTAGTGACGACATTCTTTCGGATCCTTCTATGGTGGGATATCAACTTCTTGTTGGTCGGGCCGACGTTGTGACACACATGATGCACAAAGCAGCCGACTGTCCCAGCCACTATGCAGTTAGCAGAGTTTGCCGATGGTCCGGCGGTGATGGCTTTTGCCTTAGCAGCTCCAGCAGAGGGAATGACAGTCTTTGCAAGTTTGGCTTCTTTAGTTTCCAACTGGGTCACAAAGGCCACCCGTAAGAAGTTAGGGAAGCCAACCACCGGAGGGAAGCTGTCGAACCTTGTTGGCACTGCCAGGTAGCCATACCTAGTGTGGTTGCGAACAATAGAAGGTCCAAAGGTGACTGCAACCATTTGAGCTATGAGAATGTAACCTGTAATTTATTAAACTGGCAGTTAGAATCTCATAAGAAGGCCATAGAGCCCTTGGTCCTGGCTAGGAGATGGAGGGAGACTCCAGTCCCACCGGGCGTGCCAGTCTTGTGGGGACATTTTTTATTACTTATTTTATTTGGTTCGTTTGTTTATTTTGGCCTATTAGTGCGCAGGCGTGCCGACCACAATGTGATAATTTATTCAGACTCCGATGACTGAAGTGGTCTGGAGTCAAGACTGTGTGCACCGTCTGACTGATTAGATGATAGTAGGGTCGAGTCGGGATTGAGAACCGCCGTGCCATAAAGGCTAAGATGTTAATTACATCTCTCCAAGGGGAGAAAACCCTTGATTAATCGCCAGGAGAAAGGGCCCTATGGCCTGAAACTCAAAATATTGAAAGAGAAGAAATGCTAGAAAATTCAGTATGGTGAGACAACCCATGCCAGAGGTAAGGGTGTTCGAACCATCTCACTCATTCATAATTGATCATTTTTTAAGACCATTCCAAGTTGAAAGTACGACAACGTCGCGAATAATCCTTCATGTAAATGTTTGCAGGTGGAATGGCATAATTTGATGTTTGACGATGGGGAAAATGGGGATAGGTTAAACCCTGAGAGGTTGTCGGCCCCGGGGGGAAGTCAGATTCTAGCCATGGAAGGGGGGAATCCCAAGGATCTGGACTTGACCTGCGATAGGCGTCGTTTGTATTCCATGCGCCCAGGATTTAGGGGATGGGACTCCGGAGGAGACATCGCTGATTAATTTTTTTTTATGTTATCACATTTTTTTGATTGCATGTTATTTGTTATTTTTAGTTTCATGGCAGGTTTCGTTACTTATATGTGTATATAAATTTTGTATTTTCTTGTTTCTTTAGTTTGCCGTACTTCGCGTTGATTTAACCTTAGAGCATGCTTTCTCATTATCTATTATCTATTTGTTCATTCCCTCCCCATTTTTAACTTGTTTCTTATCTATGTCATTTTTTATTTATTATATATATATTATTTATCTTTGTCATTTTTTTATTTTTTGTTACCGTTCTAGCACCTACAAATGCTTAAAATCACAAACACAGGGAAACCGACTGAACCGATCGACCGGTGTCATAAATAGGTCGATCTGTGCCATGCATAGGTCGACCGACCTATGAACAGGTCAACCTATGATAGGCACAGGTCGACCGGCCCCCATTTCTCGCTAACTTCCTTTTCTTCCCCTCTTCTTCTTTTTTAAACTTTTTTTGTGTTGAAGAAAGAGGAGGATGGGAGAGCGCTGTCGACTTGTTCCAAGCATAGGTCGACCAACCTCCCCTTCCTTCTCTCTTTTTTTTGTTTGATGCCGGATTAACCAGTCTGGGTTGTTGTCAAACGAAGGAGGAGAAAGTCTGTCGGTTAAAGGATAAAGGCCCACCGTTTAAGCACAGCTAGGCCTGTCGGTTAAGGGCCGATGGTGCTGTCGATTATTCCTGCGCCTTATTCTCTATTTGGTTAAGAAGAAGTTTTATATACGCATCTATATGTATATACTTATTTAGAGTTAATGCTACTACCATTATTTCTCTTTGATTTACCATTGCCATTATCATCATTCATTTTTTTGTTTATTCCTCTCATTTATCACCCTATCATCTGGTGAAATTTTGACAGCATCTCCCCGGGACCGGCGGCGTTTAGGGGTGTGTGATATGGGTGCTAAACCACGGGAAACCGAGATATCCCCTTACTCATTATGGTGCGCTTGGAGCGGCAACACTCACAACAGTGGAACTTTGCAATTCCACAACATTGCAACTTGTAAGGGGGTCTGGTCCTCGGAGTCATATCCATGGCATTGAATAAACTCCGAGCCCGGATACCCCTTTCAAAAATATACTCATTCTTCTTTAAATCAATCATCTCACCTGTCTCCCTCCCCCATCTAAAATAAGTGACGAGAACGTAAATAACGAGTAGAAAGGAAATGGAGGGAGATGAACGCATTCAACACAGGGCAAACGGAAACGTGCACACAAACCACAGGAGGAACCTTTCATGCAAACATCTTATTCATCGAACTGGGTCGCAACAGCGATTGCAAGCGGAGAAGACGCAAGGAAAGAATGAAAGAAAATAGGGGATGCATTCCATTCTTACCTCGCAAAGAAACAACATACACTAAAAAAAGAAAGGAACAAAAAACAAAGATACATAAAGGGCAAAATATGGAAACGCGAGGCCGGGGAAGAAGAGCGGAGCGTTGACTCCTTCTCTTTCCCCCGACCTCACCTATCCTCACTCTGTATCCTCTCCTACAGACTCACTTTCTATTCACCTCACTCTTTCTTCTCTCAAAGTTCTCTCGTCATCTCTCTTCGTATGCCTCCTCTTGCGCTTCTCTGTATCCCTTTCTCCTATCTCCTTTTTCCTCTCCCCTTTCTCCTTTTTTTTCTTTCTTGTGCCTCATGGCCCTTTATATAGAGGTGGACGTGAGGGGTGGTGTTACACTGTTAGACGGGCCGTGGATGACTGCCAGATGAAGCTTCAGCGGTGCTGCCGTTCAAGCTATGTCGGAGCTACCGTGAATGCCTTGGCATTGCCATTTAAGAGTCCGACAGGCTGCCAGTTAAGTGCCCACCATGCTGTAGGGTGAAGACCCATAGGGGCTGTCATTAATGCCATACGGGTAGCCATTTAAATGCCCATGGTTCTGCCTTGCCCAGACGAGCTACTGTTGAAGTGCTTAGTGAGCTGTCGTTGAAGTGTTTGGAAGCTGTCATTTAAACATTTGGTGAGCTACCGGTTAAGTCTTCTGGCAAGCTATCGTTTAAGCCGATGATAGGCTTCCATTTAATACTTTGGGAGGTACCAGATAAGGCTTGGGCTAGCCGCCGGTTAAGGTGTTTAGGTGGCCACCGGTTAAGATATTTAAAGCTTCCATTTAAGGCTTTTTCCTTCTCTTTTCTTCTATTCTTCATTCTCCTCATGATGCCTCGGCTTTCACAACTTGGCCCGTGGCCATATATCTTCAGGAGCACCTTAAATTCCTTTGATTACAAATTCAATTCTCCCCTCGGGACGCAAGTTCATGGTGTATCAACACCACTTGACTATTGATGAAAGTGTTGTTGGTCTTTTTCGGAGGCTCGGGTGTCTCGAGCCTGTCCTTATATCTTTCGCTGCTAAGTACTCATGGCCGAGTCCGTAATAGGGTATTGCTCAGGGGCGCTTCGGCTTCCTACAAATTGTAATTCATTAGGTGAGACGTGCGTTGATGTTTCATGGGGATATCCCCATTGTGTCTTTTCGCTGCCAGGTCATTAAGGTCAAATTCGTGGTAGTGCACTTCAAGGAACACTTTGCCTTCCCACAAACTCTATAACACTGTGGTGTATTATAGTGTTCAAATTTTGCATGTCAACAGCAGCAGAATGAAAATGGATAAGGAGAAGAAAGGGTTGCTCGTCAAACCAGGGAGGTGGCCAGATGCACGGCCGTTTGGAAGAGCTGAGCCTAGCCGTTCAGATGAACTAGGCAGTCAGGGATATGGCCATCCTCTGTTGGAGAAGGGGGGTTCTAGCAGCACGCGATGACGACTATCCATAGAGAACTCTTGTGCATCTCTTGGCCTCTGTCCCACTATGGGAAGGTAGCAGGAACAGGTAGGAATTGCTCGCAGCTCACAGGGTCACTCCCTCCAACCATCCCTCTACCCTGGACTCTCTCTTCAATCTGTTCACCTCTCCACCCTCCCCTAGGGTGCCAGAGGGCATTTTTCAGGGATCGGAGGTTTTCTTCTGTGATTTGAAGTTCAAAACGCCACCTGGATCTATGGGAGCACCTCTTGGGTCAATCTCTTGGTTGGGAAGTGCGTTCTTGTCCATGCAATTGTTGACACCTATTTTAAGCTTGCAAGTCAAGTTATCTCTCTTATTCACCTCCGTGATGCCCTGAATTAATCATTATTTTAGAGCATTCTTTGAGCCTATTTTGAGCCCATTTCTTGACTATTTTTCAAGCCCATTGAGCCTTGGAAGCTTTTATCTTCAATTCTCCAACTTTTGGGACCATTTCGGGTCAATTCGGAGCTCAAACGAACGCCCGGAGCTCAATCTCTTGAAGCTGCTAAGACCGCATTTTCCCGTATTTAAAAAAATTGAAAATCAGCACCTAGCGGTCTTCCCAAGACCGCTACCCCCCAATTTGTGCCAGAATCGCCCCGTGTCGCTCATCTCGCCTTGCGGTCACCCCTAGACCGTTTGGTGTCCCCTTGCGGTCCTCCCATGACCATTTGCTCCCTAGGCAGCCCGCGATAGACCGTTTGCCCAATAGAGAGTCCAGAACCTCCTAAACTCTGATTTCTTCGCCCGAGGACTCTTTGGAGACATTGTTTGATCCATTTTCTCCGAGAATACCCCTCCAAATCGATTCTAATCCACCTTGGGGATATATTACGACTATTATCCACTGATTAATTCATCTAAATCCCCTATTTTGGGTGTTTATCCTCAGATTTAAACCTAGGGTTTCCTACACCTCTATATAAAGAACCTAGTTCATATTGTTCGGAGGGGGGCTCTTTCTTGGTTCAGGGCGAAGCCATGCTGCGACGCCGACTCAATTCTTCGACCCTGGCCTGAAGAGGGAAGTATTAGCTTTCAATTCCACGCTCAAGGGATGTCTATCTCTCTCTCTACTCTTAGTTCTAGTCCTCCCAATTCTAAAAATCACCACAGTTTACACTATTTTTCTGCTACACATGCATTTTTCTCTATTTTGCATAGCATATTCTCGCTATTGTGTTGCATGATTTTTCCTCTTCTTTGTCTTATTTTCATCACAACACACACACCTATCTTTTGCACCCTTCCCAGGGGTTAAAAACCTCCCCCCGATGCATTCTCCCTCAATTTCTACCCCTATTTTATCACTTCGGGATTTAATACGACACTTCATGTTTCTAATGAGTTTTTCTCTTGTGTTTGACTTTATTTTGCAGGAGAGCATGCATAGGACGTGAGGCCCTCTTCCTCTAGCCGGCTGGAAGGAGAGGAGGTTGATTCCACATCATTTCCCGCACCCCTTTGTTCAAGCGTGATCAAGTCGTCATCTTTCCAAGGTACACGGCACCGTTGCATTCTATCCCTACATCTTTTGGCGTTGTTAATCCTTGATGGCGATCACGGTCAGTTTCCTATATCTTCATCGCCCCTTTGTTCATGTTCATGCATATATATTAGTTTGGGGGCGGGATAGATAGTTTATCTACAACCCCTATTTTTTGGCTATCACGGTGGGACACCTAGTGCCCATCACGTTATTCATGCTCCCTTGTAAGTTGGGTGTGTGTATGTGCATATTTAGATAGCATTTTATCCATTTTCCTGCTGTTCAGGGTGTTTTCGGGTCTGTTAGGGGTTTGCAGTCCTCTCTGAGGCCACCAAACACTGCTAGCGGCCATCACAGGGCCGCCAGGCCTATCTACTAGCTTGGCGGTCTTCCAGGAGACCGCATAGTGATAAAAATGACCATCCAGAAGACCACTTGCTGATTCTGGCAGTACTGGCGCAGTGCTCACAGGGCCATGTTCGTTGATGCATAACTTGGGCTCTCGGGGTCCGATTACGCTGATTTTTGCTCCATTGTCTTCTCCTTCATATTATCTTCATGTCCATATAAAATTTGCTTTTATTGGGTCACATTTGCATAATTAAAAGTTGTCTCCATTTTTGTATTATGTGCATAAAGTCTGCAGGCAGACCTGGGATAGCGCTCAGGTACGTCCTTCGTTGATGCATAACTTTGCCTTCCAGGGTCTGATCGTGCTATTTTTTTGGCTCTATCTTGTAGTCCTTTGTATTATCTTCATTTCCATATATTATTTGGATGCATTGGGTCCCATTTTCATAATTAAATATTGCCTCCATTTTTGCATTTTGCACATAAAATCTGCATGCAGGTCCAGGGGCAGACTCACAGGTATGCTTTGCATTGATGATTTAATTGCCTTCCGGGTTCTGTTTGTGCTTTTTTTCTGGTCTTTCCTGTTGTCTTTCGTATTATCTTTGTTTTCATATATTGTTTGCACCCATATCATTATGTTTGCATAGTTTAATATTGACTTTATTTTTCACTTTTATGCTAGATTTCTGCATGCACTCCGGTGCACATAGGATCATGTATTGCATATCATAGTTGCATTCTTACCTTGGTAAGTGATCCTCTCGCCTCCATATTCCTTGGGGTCGACTAGGTGATCTTATCCGGGACCTCCGTAAGTCCCCGTGAGCCGTGGATTCCCACACGGACACCGGGCCGGTTGTACCTTTCCACCCCTTAGGTTCGCATTTGCATACGTGTGAGGGAGTTAACCTTAGTCAACCTAAAATTTGGATCTTATTCCCATAGGATACCTATCTTGAGGGAATTACTCTTAATTCAAAACATTAAAAGGTCCTTTGAAACTCTAAAATAACTTAACGATCATTTCAACTTGTTTGGCTTTGGTGAAATCCCCTTGCATATTGTCATTGTATGTTCATATGGTTTTGCATTCTTTGCATAGTCCCCCATATTTTGTGTGTTGCATTTCCCTCATCATCTAGTTTGTCTCATCTGTTTGCATAGTCCACCCCTTGTGTTATCTTGGTTTGTCCGTCCGTATATCTCAGAGTCCATCAGCGGTCCTTACTGGGCCATTTCTGTCCATTAGCAGTCTCCCCAGGACCGCCTCTTCCCCTGTGGGCCCCGTCCTCTTCCTTGGCCCCCTCCTCATCAAGCCCTTGCTTCCCGAGCTGTATTCCCATTGATTTTCTTGTATTAAGTCTCCATTTTCCCTCATGGAGCATCATTCTAACCCTTGTACCATTCTTCTCCCCAATTTTCTTCTTATTCCAGCGTGGAATCCTCTTCCCACGCGGGCCCATCCTCCCGTGGTCCCTCTGACCCATCCGAGGAATAGGCTAATCTCATGGCCCATCTTTCAAGCCTTGTTCGTCAAATGGACCCGGCCCTGGCCCAACATCTTATTGCAAATCACCTTAATGGGTCTTCCCCTCATAATGGGCATTCTTACCTTCATGGGCCCCCTTCTTCTCCTTCCCATACCGTTGGCCCAGTTTCTAATGTCCAATTTCACCTTCATGGGCCTTATTTTCTTACTGGGCCTCATTCTTCGTCTCCTCATGTCGCTGGCCCAATGGGTCCTTGTGCTAATGCTTCTTCTAGGCCCACATACCCTTCCATTCCTGGAATGGGCCCATATTCTTCTTAGATCGGATCCTCTCATCTGGTCCATCCTGGTCCAAATTCACAACTTGTTGCTCAAGTTGGCCCATACCATTCTCGATCTCTCCCTACTCCGGAGATGATTTCTCAAGCCCAACGCCAGCTTGATGAGCTTCAACGCCGAATTGATCCCGAGTCCTCCTTGAGTGTACCATTCACTTTTCAACATCTTCGGCTTCCGCCATCTTTGCAAATTCCTGCATATCGCCATTATGGTGGAGTTTGTGATCCGTATGTGCACTTGAAGGAGTTTCTGTATGAGTCGGCCCAGTTTTGACATGATCAGCGGTTTATGGCCTATTTATTTGTGTTGTGCCCCTGCGTATTTTCTCATCGTGGAGCGCATTGGCGAGGTTGCTTATCGGTTGCAGCTACCTCCTGAGTTTGCAGCGGTGCATGACGTGTTCCATGTCTCGATGTTAAGGAAGTATATGCCCGATGATTCTCATGTGTTGGAGGATTCTATTTGGCCCGTGGTGACTCCCGATCTGTCTCTACCAGAGTTCCCTATCCGTATTGAGGATCGGCGAGAGCAACACCTGCGGAACAAGGTTATCCCTCTAGTAAAGGTGGTGTGGCAGCGACACTCTGGTGGTGAGACTTCTTGGGAGCGTGAGGACGAGATGCGTCAGCAGTTCCCTTACATGTTCGAGTGAGTTTTCTTTTTCTTCCCCTATACTTCATTTTAAATTTCAAGGATAAAATTTGTTTAAGGGGGAGGGCTGTAATATCCCGGACCCTTCGGATCCCTCTCCTTGGGTCCCAAATTTATTTTCTCGGAGAATTTGTTCTCATTTTGCCCGAAATTATCTTTCGGATATTTTTCGGGTTCGGATCCGTGCGTTTCAGAGGTCCCGGAACGTGTTCCACGGTTTTCTGTATTTTTTCCTGACAGGACCTACGGAACCCTGTAGCGGGTGAACCGGGTCGTTCACCTACTCATGAATGGTACCACGGCGATCAGCGTGTTCTGAGGATCACAGGGGTATATTTTTCTATTTTTTGTATTTTTCATAAAATCCAGATTTTCTATATAACCCCATTTCTTTTTCTTTTTCTTTTTCTTTTTCTTTTCTCCTTTCTCTTTTTTCTTCTTCTTCCTCCCTTTCTCTCCCGTGAGCACACACGGCCGTGACCGGCCCCCTCTCCCATGGACGCGACGGCGTGCTCCCCTCCGGCTGCAGACGGCGGTGGGCGACAGCGTGGTGGCAAGGGTGACGGCGTGGCGATCCTGACGGCGTTCGGTGCTCAGTGAGATCGTGGGAGCTCGTGAAGGTTTAAGTGGGTTTTTGAAGATTGGCGGCGATCCGCCGCGTTTCGGACGAATCCGAGGTAGGGTGACGGTCCTTAGCTCGGTATTTCTCTTCCCTGTGATTCCTAGGCCGAGGCGAGGTCGAGTGTGGGCTATTTTGAGCCGGGAAGGGAAAATCATATTTTGGGGTGTGAGTGCCCGATCTAGTGTGTCAATGCATGCTTTTGTGGTTTGTTAGCATTAAAAGATGCTTTGGGGGCTTGGGAACAAGTTTCTCTTTTGTTTCCCCTTCACCCGGGGGTGAATGGGGCGTGGAATGGCAAATTTGGGGTTTTCCCGCCGTTCTCGATTTTCCGGAAGTGTGGCGGCCCTTCCAGTGACCGCCACTTCCTTTTGGCGGTCCCCGTTCGACCGTTTCAATCTTTCCGTTTGTGGGTTTGGCATGGCAGACTCACGATGAGCCGCCAGAGCCCAGGTGACGGCTGAAGGTCCGACCGCTAAGCCCAGTTGGCCGGTGTGGCCTTCGAGGCATTTTAATCGTTAGTTTTTGACCGTTGGAGGCTTTTGGGTCTGGCGGCCGAGGGTACGCCCGCCTCATTACTTTTGGCGGCCCTATCTAAGACCGCTTGTTCTTTCGCGACCCAGGGTGTGGCGGCCCATTGTTGAACCGCTACAGTACGTGTGACGGCCTAATGTTGGACAGCTAGCTCTTGTGGCGGCCCAAAGGTGGACCGACAGCGGTTCATGTCCAACCGGAGTTATGTTTTGCCGATTCGAGTCCCTGATGAGTAGACCTCGATCCACGTGCTGACCCGTAGTCTGACTGATGCTGGGCATCATGCGGGGGCCACACGTTAGGGTGCCGTGGGATCCTGGGAGTTGGTGTTTTCGGCTCGTGTCACCGTGAGTCGGTGTCGGTACGAGGAGCGGACCTTGTACTTTGTCCGGTTTAGACATTATTTTCCATTGACTAGAGACTCTACCCTTTCAGTGACGCTCCACTAGTCGTAGCCTTCCGACACGCGAGTGGTCCCACCAGGGAGTGGGGGCGAGGCTACCCGGAGAGACAGTTTTTAGACTGGTTTCCGTCAGGCCCCACATCTTGCAGCCAGAGTCCGACTGAGGGGAAAATCAGTCAGACGGCCAGACCTAGGACGCATGGTCTGTGTGTGCACATGTGGTTGGGGGTGGTTGGACCCGCCCTGACGAGCGCGACCCCAGCTTGTCACTTGTTCTATGGTTACTTGTACGGTGTCTCAGTTCCCGCTGGGCCGGAGGGAGACACCCGAGGCGCGGTTTAAGTCATCAGTGGACGCATCCGGCCTTGCTTCTAGTAGGTTGGTACTCATGTCTTCGTCTGGTAGTGACTCTTGGGTTTCTCTTACGTTTTGACGAGTTGTCTCGGTTTTCATGCCGTGCGTTCGGTACTAGCCGTAGTGGTAGCTCGTAGTTAGTTTCCACGATGTTTCTCGGTTTACGAGGTGGGTACCGGATGATCCCTGCTGAGCCTTTTGTTTTGAGGCTCATTCCCTGCGTGTTTTCCGTGTTTCAGGTGAGACGCGACTTTAGGGGAGCGCTTCCGAGGCTCCACGATGTTCAGGTGCCGAGGGTTAGTTGCCAGTTGCCAGTTCTGGGGTATGTCCCGTGTAGTTGTACTTTTCTCTTTGGACTGTCTAGTTGTGGACTACTGTTATGTTTTAGACTACTATTTTTTTGTGGACCATGTAATTTGATTAATGTCATTATTTATCTCTTGCTTATCCATATTAATTGTGTTATTATGCAAATATTTAGATTCTTGTGTATCTCCACACCATCCCTTTTAACCCTTCCGAGTCTTCGGGCTCATGGGTGACGCTTTGATGAATGTGAGTCAAGTTGATAGGTTCCATGAATGGTTATCAATGTGCTAAGCATGATATTTACTATTGCTGGATGATTTTTCAATTGGGTCTCAACATGTGAATGAGTTGAGCTTGCATTGGACTGAACATGGAATTCATGAATGCTTTGCTTGAACTGAATTGATATGTGGACTTGTAAAGAATGTGGATTGGAAATGTGTGAATCACTTAGACATATAGCAGCATTTCAATATACTAACTAGCCGGTTGGGAGAGGCAGTCTTGTGTGAAGAACTGCATTGAAGTTGGTTTCTTCATATGCATAGATTAAAGGTGACATGATATTGAGTTTCTAAATGGTGCAGGTTCAATGATACCCATAAATCATTGTAGTCATGGTAAGATTTTATGTCTGAATGCATTTCAAGTGGCTAAATGGGGCTTGACCCCTTTTTAATGTTTTTGGGGTAGTCTTATGTATATAAATCATGCTTTTCATGTGTTAGAGTTATCTCCTTTAATTTTCACAAAATCTCAATTTTTCTGAACTTCGGTCGACCGGCCCTTCCACTTAGGTCGACCGAGTTTCCCAACGTCGCTGGGATCAGAACCTGTGAAAAATCGGTCGACCGACCACCTTGCATCGGTGGACCGAATTTCCCAGAGCTCCCTGTAAATTTTCTGAAAAAAATTTGGTCGACCGATCCTTTCGACCGGTCGACCAAATACGGCGGGCGAACCCATTTTTGTGTGTTCGAAACCCACTTAAACCAGATCTGTTTTGACTCAAACTTGACCCTAATACCCTTAGGACATCCATACATATGTTAGACACATATTGAATGATTTTTCTGTTGGGCGTTTAAGTCTTTTTGCATCTTGTTTCTTTGGGTATAAGGAGGCTGTGAACTCCATTCGAGAAAGGGTTCTCCAAAGGCTAATAGTTCTATTCTTATAGGAAAGGAGGTGAGGGCGACGCACATAGCAGGAGGAGGAAGAAGAAGCCACTGAAGACGCCATCCATGTGCCTGAGCTTCAATCTGAAGGCTATTGTTGCTCATTCTACAAGGCTGCCCGCTTTCCACTCCGAGAATCAACTTTTCAAGCGCACTCTACCATCCTATCTACGGGATTTGTTGAAGATCTGAAGGGGAATTTCTTGTTCTTTCACTTCCATATTTCTATTTGAGCATAGATCTAAATCTGGACTGTGCTTTATATTTTCCATCCTTTTCATCCATATACGATTTCGGAGCATTATCTCCGTGTGCATGTGTTCTCGTCGTGGCGCGAGAACACGCGTGTATGTGTGGGGTCGTTGTGCCCGTGTGTGTTTGTTTTGCTGCCATTGTGTAGCGTGGTTAGTGGAATCCTCTCAAGTTGAGAGGGGTGGACGTAGGACTGCACTAGGTGCGTCCGAACCACCTAAAAATTCTTGTGTTGTGGTTTGCTATCTGTGTGACTGTCGCTTTACATTGTCTGTCTTTATTGCATGTGTGATGCGGTGAGTGGAGAGTGGAGAGTTTTATATATATATATATATATAATCAGTGCGCATTTCACACTTTGTCCGAGTGGTTCATATAAATTATCGTTGGAGAGCTATGTGATCTTGCTTTCTATTCACTCTGCTAACCCTTTTTGTTCTGAGATTAGAGTGTTTTATAATCTCATCTAATCATCACAACATTTACTTTTTAAAAAGGGGGCGCAATCAATTCATCCCCCCTCTTGCTTGCATTCCTAATCAGGCCAACAATTGGTATCAGAGCCTTGGCTATGTCTTATTTTGAAACCTCGCGATTTAGAGTGATCTATTAGGAATGGCTAACAAAGGGTTGATGCCCGAAGGGCATTCTATACATAGGCCTCCCTACTTTGATGGAAATAACTATAGTTATTGGAAAAATAGAATGATGGTTTTCCTCCGTTCTCAAAGTCATGAAATATGGACTATTGTTAAGAATGGTCCATACACTTTACCCCCAGATGAGGAGTAGTGGAATGATGATCATATAAATAAGTCTACTATGAATTTCAATGCTTTAAATATTATTCAGTGTGCTATTCGCCCGACTGAATATGCTCGTGTTTCTATGTGCAGCAGTGCGAAAGAGATGTGGGATAAGCTGAGATTGATTTATGAAGGAATCTCAGAGGTTAAGAAGACGAATGCCAACATGCTTATCCGAGATTATGAGATGTTTCATATGAAGGGCAAGGAAATGATCTCCGAGATGTTTGCACATCTTATAGAGATTACAAATGGACTGAAGTCACTTGGAAGGATTTCAAGGATACCGACTTGGTCAGAAAGGTGCTGGGGTCGTTGTCACCCAGTTGGCACACCAAGGCAACAGTGATAGAAGACTTAAAGGATATATCAACACTTTCATTGGATGAACTCATAGGGTCCTTAATGGCTTATGAGATAAATATCAAGAGGACGGAAGAGGACACGAAGAAGAAGAAGCCAATAGCTTTGAAAGCAAACCCAGACCCAATCTAAAGCCAGGAGGATTCCATGGACAACATAGATGATGAAGAAGTCACCATGCTTACAAGAACGGTCAGGTAGTTTCTGCGCCAAAGAAGAAGGTTTGGTGGAAAGTTTAGGAAGGGAAAAGGCAATTCAAGCAGAAAAATGAACCATCCAAACCGACTGAAATCATGTGTTATGAGTGCAAGAAAATGGGGCACATGAGAGGTGAATGCCCCAAGTTGCAGAAAAAGGCCAATAAGGATAAAGGGAAAAAGCCAAAGGCCATGAAGGGCACTTGGAGTGATGAGGACGAGGATGAGTCTACATCTGAAGAAGAAGAAAATATTGAGGAGATTGTCAAGAGCTTGTGCCTTATGGCACAAGAGGATCATGAACATGTAACTTCTGACTCTGAGCCAATTACAAATGATCAATGGCAATTGGCATATGAAGATTTGTATGAAAATTACAAGAGGATCAGAAGTGAAAATAAAAATCTAAGGAAGAAAATTCATGAGATTGTTCAATCATCCAATTCTTGTGAAAAATGTAGTTTGTTTTAAATTCAAGTTCAAAATTTCAAAAATGCTAATGAAACTCTTGAATCAAGATTGGCCTTGTTTGAAGATGAAATTTCTTGTTAAGAGGTAGAAAAACAAAGTGCATTTAAACTGAAAGAAGAAATTCAAGAGAAGAATGAAATGTTGGAAAGGGAGCTAAATGAATTGAATGTGAAAATGAGTGAGTGTGAGAAAGTCAAGGTCAAAGTAGAGAACAAAGTTGAATCACTCACCACAGAATTGAATGAGATGAAAGTGGCTCATGAAAACCTGTTGAAGGTGAAAGAAAATCATGTTAAGAAAAATTCACATTTTATGCATGGCAATACAAGTGCTTTTCATCACAAAATCAAAGTTCACAAAATCATGGAGAGTGTTCACACACACACACACAAACACAAAATGTTCATTCTCAATTCCCCTCTGCAACTAGGAGTGTAAATAAAAGAAACAATTTTGGTAGAAAAGGACCCACTTATTTTTGTTGTGGGAGAGTAGGACATGACATGTATATATGCCAGTTGATGAAACTTGATGATGATTTGTTCTTGAGAAAATACAGTTACACCACTATGTATGCTAACGCCAAAGGACCCAAGCTTGCTTGGGTACCTAAACCAAAATGAGAATTTTTGGTTGCTCTTGTAGGTCTGCATGAAGGTGATGTAAAATAAATGGTACCTGGACAGCGAATGCTCCAGGCACATGACTGGAAATAAAGAACTTTTTACAGACCTAGCAGACAAAAATGGAGGTGCGGTAAATTTTGGTAGACAGGACAGAGGTAAAATAATTGGTATTGGGAGAGTTGGTAAGGTTCTCAACCACTGCATCTAAGATGTTTTACTTGTTAGAGGTCTGAACCATAATTTGTTGAGCATCAGTCAACTTTGTGACAAAGGTCACAAGGTCATTTTTGAATCGTCTCACTACTCTATCATTGATGCAAATACTCATGAAATTAAATTCATAGGTGTGAGAAGTGATAATACTTATCATGTGGATTTCAGTGAACTTGCTTCTGAAAATATGTGCTTAGTTGCAAATAAAAATGATGATGTGTGGTTGTGGCATCGCCGTTTAGGGCATACTAGTTTTAATGTCATTAGGAAGTTGAATAGAAATAATTTAGTTAGAGGTCTTCCATGCTTAAATTTTGAAACTTCAAAAATCTGTGAAGCATGTAATAAAGGAAAACAAACCAGAGTTCCTTTCAAATGCAAAAACATTGTTTCCACTGAAAAACCCCTACAATTGCTACATTTGGATTTGTTTGGTCCCACCAGGACACACAGTCTTGGAGGGAAACTATATGGCTTTGTTATTATTGATGATTTTTCCAGATATGCATGGGTGTTATTCTTGGCTAACAAAAGTGATGCATTCAAAGAATTTGCTAATTTTTGTATGAAAGTTCAAAATGAAAAGGCTACTCTATTCAAAAAATTCAAAGTGACCATTGAAAGAAATCTGACAACTCTGAGTTTGATGAATTTTGCAGGAAGCAGGGCTATGAACATCATTTTTCAACACCAAGGACCCCACAACAAAATGCAGTGGTCGAGAGAAAGAATAGAACGCTCCTGGAGATGACGCATACCATGTTGGCAGAAACTGGTCTTCCACGGTACTTCTGGGCAGAAGCAATCAACACTGCTTGTTACATCACGAACCGAGCAATGGTAAGACCGATCCTTAAGAAAACTCCCTACGAGCTATACAAAGGTAAGAAACCGAACATATCTCATTTCAAGCCATTTGGATCCACTTGCTATATCATAAACAATGGTAAGGATAATATGGAAAATTTTGATGCTAAAAGTGATAGAGGAATTTTCCTTGGGTATTCATTGACATATAGGGCTTATCGAGTGTGTAACTCTAGATCTCTAGTAGTCAAGGAAAGTCCTCATGTTGTGGTAGATGAGTTTACTTTGAGAAAGTCAAATGATGATGAACATTTTCTTGTTTCAGGTGAAGGTGAGAATGAGAAAGGAGAGTCTAGCAAACAAGGTGAGGCAAAAAGTCAAGAAAAGGATGAGCAAAAAGAACAAGAAGAGGACCCAATATAGCAGACCCTTCCACGCCAATGGACAACACATAAGGATCATCCTCTGCAGAATGTAATTGGCGGTGTGGATGAAGGAATATGGACACAGGCTTCAATCAGGGAAGTTGAACTTCATGATAATCTTGCATTACTTTCCAATGTTGAGCCTAATTCTATAGAAGATGCTCTTAATGATAATTCTTGGGTTCTCACCATGTAAGAAGAACTACACCAATTCCAAAGGAATCGGGTGTGGTTCCTCGTGCCCTGGCCTGATAATCATCCCATAATCGGAACTAAGTAGGTTTTTCGAAACAAACTTAGTGAAGACGGGGTGGTTGTGAGTAATAAGGCAAGATTAGTAGCTAGGGGCTACTCCCAAGAATTCGGTATTGATTTTGATGAATCTTTCGCTCCTGTGGCTACATTAGAGGCAGTAAGAATTTTTCTTACTTATTCATGTCACAGGAACATCAAGTTTTTTCAAATGGGCGTCAAGAGTGCCTTCCTCAATGGAGTCATCAAGGAAGAAGTATACATGGAGTAACCATCGGGCTTCGAAGATGAAAAATTTTCGCACCACGTCTACAATTTGGAGGCACTGTATGGATTAAAACAAGCTCCCCGGGCATGGTATGATCGTTTAAGTTTATTTTTGATTGATAATGGCTTCAAACGAGGTAATATAGACCAAAAAATGTTTACAAAGACTTGTGATGAACATGCTCTAATTGTGCAAGTTTATGTAGATGATATAATTTTTGGAGCCATGAACATTAAAATGAATGATGATTTTGCCCAACTTATGCAAGGAGAGTTCAAGATGAGCTTGATGAGCGAGTTGAACTTCTTCTTGGGGCTTCAAATAAAGCAATTGGATGATGGTATTTTTATAAACCAAAAGAAGTATACTCAAGAAATTATGAAAAAGTTTCAATTAAAGAATGCCAAACCTTTTGCTACACCAATGTCCACTTCACTCAAATTGAAAGATGAGAAAGGTAATATCGTTGATCAAATGCTTTTTAGGGGTATGATAGGTTCATTGTTATGTCTTACTGCTAGTAGGCCTGACATTCACTTTAGTGTGTGTCTCTGTGCAAGATATCAATCTTGTCCAAGGGAATCTCATTTGTCGGCCATGAAAAGAATTTTCAGGTATTTAAATGGAACGATTGATCTTGGTTTGGGGTATCCTAAGAATAACTCATTTGATTTGATTGCTTACACTGATTCTGACTATGCTGGGTGTAAAATGGATCGTAATAGCACAAGCGGTCACTGCCAGTTTCTAGGGGGCTGCATGGTTTCATGGGCCTCAAAGAAACAACATTGTGTGGCTTTGTCAACTGTTGAAGCCGAATATGTGGCTACAGGCAGTTGTGCGGCCCAAGTACTCTGGATCCAACACCAGTTGTTAGATTTTGGTATTTGCATGAAAAATACTCCCATCATGTGTGATGACACTTCTGTAATAAATTTTTCCAAAAATCATGTCCAACACTCTTGCACAAAGCACATAGAAGTTAGACACCACTTTATCAGAGATCACATCAATAAATGCGATTTCGAGTTAACTTTTGTAGATACAAAACAACAACTTGAAGATATTTTTACAAAGCCTTTGAATTCTGATCAGTTTGCCTTTCTTAGGAGAGAATTAGGTGTGTGCAAATTAGATATCTAAAATCTTTTTGATGCATTGGTCTGTATATACTTTCACTCACAAATCTTTAATAAATCATCTGTGCATACTGGTTTACTCTCTTGCACATAAAAAGTTTCCCATTGCATTTAGGTTCCAATCTTTTCTCTAATGTGCATAACACACTGAATAACATTTAACTTTCATGCATATCTTTATTCCTTTGCATCCATATGTACATAACTTCATATATCTTAAACTTGTGTGCTTGAATGCCATGATTTTCGGTATATGAAATGACGATTGCAGAAGGTTGGATTATGTCCAGCTGGAAGCTGTCCTCATGTACGATGGTGGTCTTCGGACCTACGTTCTCCGCCACGTACCGGTAATCAACCTGTGTGAAAATTTTATCTCAATGCATGTTTGAGTGTATATAACATATCACCCTTCTTTTTGATTCCTCCTATGACTTTTTTCCTTGCTAAACAAAATTCCATTGATTTAGACATGTTTGTTACATGGCAAATATTAAGGGGGAGGTTCAATTCATAATTGTGCATACATTTAGGGAGAGACATAACAGTGATTAGACTAATTCATCTCTTACATTCAGTATAATATCTCACACAATTTGCACTTTTGAGATAAATGACTCTATTTAATAAGGATTTCAGTTATTCCACTCAACACATTTGAGGGCACTTGATTCCCTACATAGTAGTCACATGACTCGTGAGGAAAAATCTATCAACCCCACCAAAATTCTGAATAAGTGTGATTTAGCACCAAGTAGTTGGGAATCCCCCCTGAAACAAAGGAGGAAACTCGCGTCGAAAAGTGAAAATAAATCAACAATAAAAATAAATGACGAAACTGAGTAGCCGGGAAGTGCCCTTGAAACAAAGGGTACGACTCATATCAAAAGGTTAGTCATCTTTTTAGTATTAGTAAACAAAAAAAATGGGGTTGTGCGTAGCTACCAAAAGTCGAGCACTGTGTATGAATGTGTAGGGAGGAGAGGTTCTTTCCAGTGTTCTTCAGAAAATCTGATAATCCATATTGCTATGGATCTCATGTCTCATCTTTCACATACACACTTCAGATCGATTGTGTGAATGTACTTTATGAATCAGTCATATTTCACATCTTATGCAGTACCATCATTTTGTAAGCATGACCTTCTTAGTATTATTCACGGTCATCATGTTCATAAATCAAAAGCATTGTTCTTAACCTATCCATACAGGACTTGCTTGATTCTATATCTTACAATGGATGCATGTATGCTTGCGTGATCATCTATTGCACTTTCCAAGCTTTACAATGAGTTAAATGTACATATGAGGCATTCCATGTTATTTCCATCTTTGTTCAACCCCTATTTCACTTTGACAAAAATGGGGAGGAATAATTTGTCTTTGCATTGACAAGGTGAATGAATGTTTTGAACTATTTTAAACTTGTTTTGAAAGCTTTGGTTACCGAGAACTTCAAATGGGTGATGTTGGTCTCATCTCATTCATGCAAATGAAGAAGTTTTGTCTTCGTCAAAAAGGGGGAGATTGTTGTGTCCCGACGTATTTTAACGAAGACAAAATGTGATGTTTTGTGTAATTTGCATTGCATATCCTTTGATGATTGTGAGTCAATTTGATAGGTTCCATGAATGGTTATCAATGAGCTAAGCATGATATTTACTATTGTTGGATGATTTTTCAACTGGGTCTCAACATGTGAATGAGTTGAGCTTGCATTGGATTGAACATGGAATTCATGAATGCTTTGCTTGAACTGAATTGATATGTGGACTTGTAAAGAATGTGGATTGGAAATGTGTGAATCACTTAGACATATAGCTGCATTTCAATATACTAACTTGCAGGTTGGGAGAGGCAGTCTTGTGTAAAGAACTGCATTGAAGTTGGTTTCTTCATATGCATAGATTAAAGGTGACATGATATTGAGTTTCTAAATGGTGCATGTTCAATAATACCCACAAATCATTATAGTCATGGTAAGATTTTATGTCTGAATGCATTTCAAGTGGCTAAATGGGGCTTGATCCATTTTTAATGTTTTTTGGATCTTATGTATATAAATCTTGCTTTTCATGTGTTAGAGTTATCTCCTTTAATTTTCATAAAATCTCAATTTTTCTGAACTTCGGTCGACCGGCCCTTCCACTTAGGTCGACTGAGTTTCCCAGCGAACCTGGAATCAGAACCTGTGAAAAATTGGTTGACCGACCACCTTGCCCCGAGCGACTGACCACCTTGCCCCGGTCGATCGAATTTCCCAGAGCTCCCTGTAAATTTTCTGAAAAAAATTTGGTCGACTGATCCTTTCGACCGGTCGACCGAATACGGCGGGCGGACCCGTTTTTGTGTGTTCGAAACCCACTTAAACCAGATCCGTTTTGACTCAAATTTGACCCTAATACCCTTAGGGCATCCATACATATGTTAGACACATATTGAAGGATTTTTCTACTTGGCATTTAAGTCTTTTTGCATCTTGTTTCTTTGGGTATAAAGAGGTTGTGAACTCCATTCGAGATAGGGTTCTCCAATGGCTAATAGTTCTATTCTTGCATGAAAGGAGGTGAGGGCAACGCACATAGCAGGAGGAGGAAGAAGAAGCCGTTGAAGACGCCATCCATGAGCATGTTGTTGCTGTGCTTCGCGGTCGACTCTCTTGGGCACCTCATTCTACAAGGCTGGCCGCTTTCCACTCTGTGAATCAACTTTTCAAGCGCACTCCACCCATCTTATCTATGGGATTTGTTGAAGATCTGAAGGGGAATTTCTTGTTCTTTCACTTCCATATTTCTATTTGAGCATAGATCTAAATCTGGATTGGGCTTTGTATTTTCCATCCTTTTCATCCATATACGATTTTGGAGCATCGTCTCTGTGTGCGTGTCTTCTCGTCGTCGCGCGAGAACATGTGTGTGTGTGTAGGGCCGTTGTGCCCGTGTGTGTTTGTTTTGCTGCCATTGTGTAGCGTGGTTAGTGGAATCCTCTCAAGTTGAGAGGGGTGGACGTAAGACTGCACTAGGTGCATCCGAACCACCTAAAAATTCTTATGTTGTGGTTTGCTATCTCTGTGATTGTCGCTTTACATTGTCCGTCTTGGTTGCGTGTGTGATGCGGTGAGTGGAGAGTTATATATATACATATAATCTGTGCGCATTTCACACTTTTTCCGAGTGGTTCATATAAATTGTCATTGGAGAGCTGTGTGATCTTGCTTGCTATTCACTCTGCTAACCCTTTTTGTTCTGAGATTAAAGTGTTTTATAATCTCATCTAATTATCATAACATTTAGTTTTTAAAAAGGGGGCGCAATCAATTTACCCCCCTCTTGCTTGCATTCCTAATCGGGCCAACAATTTGGTCTGTCATTGGAAGGCCCAACTTGGGATTGGTTCTTTTCCCTCCCGCAAGAGCAGATTGTGAATTTCCAAGTCATCCAAAAGAGATTCATTCAGCAATTTCAAGACCAGGTTGGGCCCAGGTTTTCTGTTGTGGATTTGGCCCAAGAGAAGATGAAGCCTGACGATGATTTTTGCGCCTTTGCTTAACATTGGCATCACCTTGCCCCGCAAGTCTCGGGGCACATTCCGGAGGGAGAACAAATCAAGATGTTGATCTCCAATGCAACGCCCGAATATCGATTTATCTTAACCCTGAATGATGTTACCTCCTGGCAACAACTTTATAACCGTGCCCGCTTAATTCATCAACAAATCTACAATTCCCTTGACCCTGAGTCTCCTTCACCTTCTATGCCCACATACACCCCATCGTCCACATATCCTTCCATGAGTCAGCCTTCCCCCACCTACTCGCCATCCACGGGTCAGCCTTCCACCACATATTCCTCCACGAGTCGACCATACGCCTCCACATATCAGCCTCCCATAAGTCTCGCATATCAACCTTCCACGAGTCAGCCGTCCACTCATTCATATCCTCATGTGTCTCTGCCTGTGTCTCCACCTCCAGTCAAGGAAGCACCACACCCCGAGCAAGTGGATGCCGTCCACTATATTCCCGCTCCTGCACTATTGCCTAGTCCCTCCACTAGCCATGAACCCTTTCTTACGCAACCTACACTTCCGTCTCCGCAACCTTCTACTCCACCATCTCACACCCCTCGGTGTCCACCTTATCCGAAGTGGGCTCCTCATTCTCTGTTGCCGGAGTCGTTTACCACTATCTTCAGGGCTTTGATGGCCACTCATGCATTGCAGCTCCCTCCAGTTTTGCCTTGTCAACCCGCGGTTGGGAACATGCTTCAGTTCTGTGATTTCCATCGCTAGCATGGGCATTTGGTTGAGGCTTGTCCCGAGTTCCGAGAGTTTGTTTATGATATGGAAAATGAGAAGAGGATTGATTGGCCGGCTATTCATAAGGCCATTTTATATCTTCACAGCAAGCAGCAGCAGTAGTAGGCACTGCCCAGGCAGCCGTCTCCATCTCTACAAGACCAGGGGCACCCCTGTGGTTCTTTATTTAGCAATGCACCCGCTCCATTACCAATTCTCCCACCTATCCCATCTCAATCGACCTCATCCCCATCACCATCTCCTACGCCTTCACCTACCCAAGCCCTTGCTCAGTCTAGTGCCTCCCCTTCTTCTCCCACTTCTGCTACCGCCGCTTCCACTCCCAACGCTACCCGACGTGTTGTGTCGATACGTCGACGATGGGTGCCACGGCTTTCCATTTTGCCTTCATCACCACCATTATTACCTCCATTACCATCCTCGTTACCTATTCCACCATCCTCACCACTTCCTCCATCATTACCCTCGCCTCCCGAGCTTGAGCAAGCCACACCTTTATCTTTGCCTTCACCTTTGCCACCACCCGAGCCTATCTTTGCCACGTCACCTTTGCCACCACTTGATATCACTCCACCACCTATCATGCCTTCCAAACCTATTACCTTCATTCCTTCTCCGTCCACTCCTACCCCATGGAGCACGTGTGCGCTTCCTTAGGTGCCCCTCGGGTCTAGTCCCCAGAGAGATTGTGAGTCGAATCAGGATGATTCGTTGCCGATTCTTCAGTTCAAGCTTCAAGATTTCATCTGTCGCATGCCAATACATGTCCTGATCTCAAGCTATTCTGGGGATGATGCACCTCAACTTTCGATGACGGTTGTCAAGAAGAGTTCCTCTTTTTTTGAACCTATTTTAAAATATTTCCTTTCCGTGTGAAACCTTGGCGAAAAGCCTTAGTGCCAGTTTCTTCGAGAGCGAGACCGGTGGCAATCCCTTTGCTCGCCGGAGGACTTATTATTGATGTTGTTATCACTTCTTGCTCCATTGTTGTTCAGTTCATTGGCCAAGAGGGGTTCTCTACCCGCATTGTCCTCACTCGTACAGCAGCAAAGAGTTTGTGGGATTCTATATTCGAGGGGCAATTGGCCGTATCTTCTACACTCTCGAAGGACATTCTACACATTTGATGCAATCTCCCTCTGTTTATCAGTAAGTAGATCGTGTCAACGTCGCGTGTTACTCTCCCTCAGTTTCATCCTGTTCTTCTATCAAGAGAGTTGTGCTTCAAGTCTGATTTCCAAGTGGAATTGCCGAACCTTATACTCTTTGTGCCGAGGGATAAAACTTCATGGTTCTCTGATATTCATCACTCCAAGGAGTTAATTGTTCATGAATGTCCAACAATTGTTAGCACCGAATATCTAGGGGCAATTGCCCCAATGAAGCTGCATGTTCATAACTGGGCTAGGCTGTCTGTCAGGTGGGCCCATCATTTGAGAAGACATTGCAAGTTGAGAAGGCCAAAGGTACGAGCCCAGGCCAGGCGGGTCCGTTACAAGTAAGTTTCTACCAAGAAGAGGCGGCGACGCAAGTTCAAAGCAGTCAGCTGTGCACTCGAGGGGCCACCACTTCCTCTTCCCCTCCTTTCCATTCATCATTTCTGCTGCTTAGCTCCCACCCTTGGGTGGTGTATTTTCCCTCATCCAATCCTACTTCTATGATTTTCTCCGCTCTTCCTGGGTTCGTTAACCACCATTCTTCTCATTCCCATCCGGATCCTCCATATTTTCTATCCTCTCACAATGCTAGGCCTCGGCCTATGTCATCCTTTCATCCCGATTTCGGGACATCACCTGATTCTTCTTCCCCGAGACTCTTGGGTGTTGCCTCTGATCCTTCTCTAACTCTGTCAGATGATCATCATTATCCCTCTCCGACCATGTCGAATGTCCATGAGAATTCTTCTCCGACCCTGTCGGATGTCCATGATTCTTCTTTTCCGACCCTGTCGGATGTCCACAACTCTTCTTCTCCGACCACGTCGGATGATCTCTCCTTTTCTTCCTCATCTTTGCCACAATCTACGCATTATCTCTCTATTCCCTTTGTTTCACCCTTTCGGGGTTCTTGCCCTTTTTCTTGCTAGTTTAGAGGCTTTAGTCCGCCTTGATCTCAGTTAATCTTTGTTTATTCTGTATATGGTTCCTTATTATCAGGGTCTCTACGTCTTAACGAGGGAGTTCTAGCCCTCGTCTCTCTTCCTTTTTATCCTTCTTCATCCAGTTTGATGTCTGCCACTCCTCCATATAGAGGAATCTTGAAACCTTGTCATCATCTCCTTTTTATCCTGTCAAGCAAGGAATACAAAGCTTGCGCTACTCAAAGCTCGATGGTCAAGATTGCTTCAGGACGCTGGTTTTTGCTCCATGGATTGCAAGGTATCTTTTATTTTTGCATAAGAACATGTTATTATTCCTACGCATTGTTATTATGACGTTGGTTCCTCAACACGATTGAGTGGCATTAGTTGAGTTTGCTTAGTTAGGTCAAAAATGAGTTCGCTTCTGCATCATCCTTGGGCTGGTGTTAGCTCCGTGCTGGGAGTCTAGTTTCTTTCCCCAATCGTTGAGGGTGACCCTTTTGCATGGGTTTTTCACACACTTCCCGATTCCTCTGAGGCACACTGTTGCTACTTTTGCCATACTTTGGGTACGCACAAATGTCTTTTCTTTTCTCTGCTCGGCCAAGTGCAGGGGCAAGAGATTGATGGATAAGATGACCAACCTAGGCGCTCCCTAATACGAGAGAAGTCTCAGATAGGGGTAGTCTTGACCCTCAAAAGTGAACTTTATTGCACAATCTAGCCAATGAGGGCTATCAAAAATAAATCAAGGAGAATGAATCAAATACAAAATTATGGAATCAAAGGCATGGCAAGAGTTGCAATACTGTTTCCTGCGGGAAGTCATGAGCCCAGTCGCATGCATGCCTGATAAATATGGGTCTCAAAATCAAAGACACAAAGCCCCAGCGTAACAGATTGTATCTTTGAGGGGTAGTGCCCTCGAAGAAATTCAAATCCTGATATTTCCCATCCTGCATAAAGCTTGTCTCCAATTTTCTTCCATTTTTCCCTCTTAGGCTCGGTTGTATCCCGGGTATGGCCTTAGTAGGGGCACCATTATTTGGAGACGGTTGGTTGTGGTAAGCCACCCTCAAATGCACGCCCTCCTCAAGGGGATTCTTTAATGAGGGGGGAGGAATGATGACCCCTAGCCAATAGTTTAAGCCTGTGTCTGGGTGTTGCAGATAGCTTTGTCAAAATCCCCCCAAAAAATTAATTAAATATGTTCAAAATCTCAAAAATAATCAAATATGTCAAAATCCAAAAAAAAATTAAATATGTTCAAAAACCCCAAAATTTAAATATTGTCAAAAATCTGAAAAAAAAATAAAATATGTCAAAATCCCCCAAAAAATCAAATATGTCAAAAAATTTTAAAAATTAAATATGTCAAAAAAATCAATCAAATATTGTTGAAAATCAAAAAAAAATCTAAAAATTACAAAAATCTAAAAAATGTGTCATTTTGTCCCTTTTTCTATTTGTTTTAAGAATGGATATAATTCATTTGCTAAGTGTGCAGGTTTCAAGTGCTCAAAGCTTCCTTGTTCTTTGTCTACTGTTCATATCTTGTTATCTGAGCTGTTCTATCTTCTTCGATCCACTCTCTCGATCTTTCTGAAGCTTATGTCCTTCTCAGCTTTTCCTTCGCTTCATATCATCATATCTCCATGAGAGGGCATTGCCTCATGATTACAAACCTGGTGGTTCTACTTCATTTGATCTTAGGCTTTGATTGAAGAGCGTATTTGTCATGTCTTTTGTCACGCCGTGTCCTTGTTACACGTGTCTATGTCCCTCCGTGTCCTTGTCACGTGGGTTGTTATCCCTCCGTGTCTGTCATGTCTTCGTCCCACTATGTTTTCGTCCCACTGTGTCACCATGTCGTGTGTTGTTGTTGTCATCCCACACATGTGTTGTCCGTGTCTTTTGCCCATGGTTGTTCGTCCCACATGTCTTTGTCCCACCATAGTATTATCCCACCGCGTGTGCTGTCCCGTCGAGTGGTGTTGTCTTGTCCCACCGTTTCTTCAATCCCATGCACGCTTGTTCCTGTGGTATTTGCTATATGTTTTGTCCATCCTTGTTATGTTATGTTCAGTTCATGTTCACTATGCTTCATTCACCTTCATGTTGTTATATGCTTCATTCGCCTTTGTGATGTTCTTTTGTTGTTTGGTGTCTTATATTTGAAAAATGTAAAAAATCAAAATCCAAAAAAGATGTCGTTTCGCTTGGCAGGTAAGTCAGGTATGGCTCTCTATCCCTGCTCATTGTTGCATTACTATATAGTAATCTACCTTATTATAGCCTCTCAAGGACCGGCTGGTTGCCCATGTGTTATGGGATCTGATGTTCCCAACAAAAACGATGATGATCTAAGAGCATATGGTTAATCGTTGGATAAGCCGTTAGTTTGAGTCGGGTGGGGGACGATGGACTCTGTCTCGCACGCCGTAGTTACAAAAAGACTCTTGACCCCGTCTTACTTAGTCTAGCAGTAGTATTCTTAAGTACTTTCTATTTTATCTTTCTTTGCATTCATTTTGATGGTTTCTTTATTTTAACCCAGCATGCATCATGTCATTTTGAGCATTCATGCCTTGTAATTCTTTCTAGATTTCTCCTCAGCAATGGTTGATTACACTTCAATTCTCTTGAATAAGAGATCCTCATTCCACTATGAATTTGAACGATTTCTCTGATCTACCCGCTTGGTCTGGTTGGCCAGTGTGATTCATGTTTGGATTTTATCTCTGTTTTATTTCTCTTTTCCAACTTTTCAGTTGTGTTCATCTGATCCCCTCATTGGTCGTGGATTGTGTCCCCCAATGACGTTTGGTCGTGTTTCCTTTTTCTCCCTTGGTTAGTTCTCCAGGTATGTCTCATCCTTGTCATCCAGTCCTTGTGGTTAGTTCGGTGTTTTCGGGAGAATTCATGTCGCTGGTTGGTTGTGACGGGTGTCTTTTCCTTGATGCCCGCTTTTTAGTTCTCTCTGCTTCATCTCCATTTCTCGTCGCTATCACTTTCGCTCTATCTCCTTTCCATTTCACCTCCGCTTCACTTTCGCTCGTTCCCTTGTAAAACGGACATCAAGGAGGGGCATCTGTTGACACCCGTTTTAAGTCTGCAAGTCGAGTTATCTCTCTTATTTACCTCCGTGATGCCCTGAATTAATCATTATTTTGGAGCATTCTTTGAGCCTATTTCAAGCCCATTTCTTGACCATTTTTCAAGCCCATTGAGCCTTGAAAGCTTTTATCTTCAATTCCCCAACTTTCAAGACCGTTTTGGGTCAATTCATAGCTCAAACGGATGCCCGGGGCTCGATCGCGCGAAGCTGCCCAAGACCGTGTTTTCCCTTATTTTAAAAAAAATTGAAAATCATCAGCTAGCGGTCTAGGGAAGACCGCTACCCCCCAATTTGTGCCAGAATCACCCCGTGTCGCTGATGTCGCCTTGCGATCACCCCTAGACCGTTTGGTGTCCCATTGCGGTCCTCCCATGACCGTTTTCTCCCTTGGCGGCCCCGCGATAGACCGTTTGCTCAACAGAGATTCTAGAACCTCCTGAACTATAATTTCTTCGCTCGAGGACTCTTTGGAGACCTTGTTTGATCCATTTTCTCTGATAATATCCCTACAAATCGATTCTAATCCACCTTGGGGATATATTCCGACTATTATCCACGGATTAATTCATCTAAATCCCCTATTTTGAATGTTTATCCTCGGATTTAAACCTAGGGTTTCCTGCACCTCTATATAAAGAACTCAGTTCACAGTGTGCGGAGGGGGGCTCTTTCTTGGTTCGGGCAAAGCCATGCTGCGACGCCGACTCAATTCTTCAACCCTAGCCTGAAGAGGGAAGTATTAGCTTTTTTTTTCAATCCGCCCAATACCTGACAAGGCAAAAGAAAAGGAGAGCAGTCACCCCTTCAAGAAGGGAAGGTACGCTCCACCCCCAATCGCCAGGCAGGGAATAAAGTAGTATTAAATGAGGGAAGTATTAGCTTTTAATTCCATGCTCAAGGACTGTCTATCTGTCTCTCTACTCTTAGTTCTAGTCCTCCCAATTCTCAAAATCATCACAGTTTACACTATTTTTCTACTACACATGCATTTTTCTCCATTTTGTATAGCATATTCCCATAGTTGTGCTGCATGATTTTTCCTCTTCTTTATCTTATTTACATCACAACACACACACCTATCTTTTACACCCTTCCACAGGGGTTAAAAACCTCCCCCCAGTGCGTTCTACCTCAATTTCTACCTCTATTTTATCACTTCGGGATTTGATGCTACAGTCATGACAGTCATGACAGTCAGAGGAATATAGCCAACCAATAAAAGGCAGTACTGATAGACACAATGAGGCCAGAATTAAAAAAAATATAATTTTATTGATATCAAGACTTCCAAATTACAAATTTTAACTCGACTTATAATAATGGACTCACATAAAAGGAAAAGAAAAGGGAAAAGGAACAAGACTTCGGTGGTGGCCGCTCGTCTACCTGGCCTGCCGTGGGCGCTTTGGGCCCCCCTCCTCTCACTGCCCACGTTGTCCTTCAGTCTATCATCCCACCGTCCCTCTCCTTAGCCATCCACCCCCAGCCCTTATAGATGCAGGGGAACTGGCCACCTTCTTCCCCCTCGATGAAGTCAGGGAGTCCTACTAGCCCCTCCAGTTCGCCATCATCGCCCGGACGCCTCACGACCGCCCTCTGTTTCAGGATATCCGTGGGCATCTAGCCCAATGCTTCCCCTTCAAGCATGACTTCCTCATAAGTGCCCTTGACGGCCGACACCTCATTCTTCGATTTCAAAATATGGAAGACTAGCTACGGGTCTTCCTCAAGGAGTCCATGCTCATCCATGGGCGCATCTTTAGGTTCTTCCAATGGTCGATTCACTTCTTCCCACATGCCGACTCTCCTATTGTTCTGGTCTAGCTCGAGTTGCCTGGACTTCCGGCCAATTTCTTCACCGACGTCATGATCCGCTCCATCGCCAGGAGCATTGGCTCTGTCCTCAAAGTCGACAGGAACACCACTTGTCTGCTCAAGGCCCACGCTGCTAGGGTCTGCGTTTTGCTCAACATCTCTAAGCCACTCCCCACTCGCGTGTTGGTTGGCATCGGGGGCGGTGGGACATGGCAAGCCATCATCTACCCTGACCCCCCTTTGTTTTGCCCTGGGTGTTCACACCTGGGCCACGGCCTGTAAAAGTTTAAGAAGAAGTTGCAGCCTACTGCGGTGTCTCCCCCCCTTCCTCTGCTGATTCAGGTGCCATCTCCGCTGCTACCCGTCTCCTTCCAGTGCCTGCCAATGCCTGGCGGCCCGTTCATGATGGCACTCCTGCTATGGTTGATCTGCATGTCCATCCTATGCCTCTGCCCCTTCCTCTGGGTGTGCCCCTTGCGAAACTACCTGGTTTGGTTGGTGGCTTTGATCCTGTGGAGCCCGATGCTTTGGTGCCCGCCGTTGCTAGCCTGTCGGTAGGTGTTGCCTCTCCAGTTGGCCTTCCAGCCGTTGGTTCGGGCCTTGCCTCGCCTACTGTGGTGCCTCCTGCCTTGGCCTCCTATGAGTCATTTCCTGAGGTGCTGCCTTTGCCCCTTCCTCTGGCTCTGTTCTTGGCCATTCCAACTGCTCCTTCGGTGGGCCCTGGGCTCGTCGCTTGCAATCTCCCTACTGCTGCTATGGCCAAGGCTATTACTGGAGGCCATGCTATTGTTGATGGTTCAGCTCCAACGTCCTCTGCTATTCCCCCGGTGGCAGCTCCTTCTGCTCCTTCGGTGGGCCCTATGTTCGTCCCATCCCCTCCCCCTGCCTTGGCTGTTGCGGCTGGTGCTGCGCCTTGCCAAGGCGGTGCTACTAACTCTCTACCCCCTGCTACAGCTGGTCTCGGGCCTGGCCTCAGGCCACCCCCCAGCCCTTCCTGTGTTCTTGATCCGCCAAAGGTCGACCCTACCTCCCATGGGGTCGACCCCTGCCTCACTCCCACAGCTGCTGGCCCTCCTCGGACCATCGCTGCTGCTGTCCCCCTGGAGCCATCCTTGCCTACTCCAAAGGCCCATGTCGTGGTGTTGTCCCTACCCGCTAGCCCCCTGATGTTGCACTTCCCCCCATTGCTGCTCTTGCGATTTGTCTTCAGCCTTCTGCCGGGGTGCTTGGGGTTACCTCGTCTGCTGCTACCCATCGATCCTTCGCGCAAGCTTTGCAACGGGACGTCTCCTCGTCGGATCGTGATCGTGATGAGCATGCTCTCTAGACCCCACCCCCTTGTGCGGTTCGTATCCCCGTCCAGCCTCCTGAGGATGCGCCCTTCACACCATGCCCGAACGACTACGTTTCTCTCTGGCGCTACCAGACCAGGAATTCACGGCACCTTGCTCCGAAGTCAGCTTCTTCCTCACCGAGCTCTGGGTCCCACGTTGCGGATGTTGTTCCTCCTGGCGGCTTCTAGCCAATCTTTGTTGGGTGGCTTGTGGTTAGGTTCTTCATGTCTTGTGGTTTTTGCATTTTGGTCTGTAGTTGTTTTAGCTGGATATCTTTCTGGGTTCTTTGGGCCTTGGGGCTTGCGTGTATCAGCCTCTTGCCTCTCTAGCAGGCCGTCCCCCCTCCCCGGAGCTTGCTCTCCCTTGTACCCCCCTCCTCCTCTCTTTTTTCAGCATGCCTTATATAAAATCCACTTGCCTGGTGGCCGGGGTGGAACGTCCATCACCTTCTGAAATGAAGGGATGGCCGATCTTCCTCGTCTCCACCTTGCAAGTATTACCTTTGAGTGAAAAAAAACAAGACTCACGACTCCAACTAGACTCAAGAAAACAAGAAAAAGACTCGGGTCTCTAAAGCTCTAGGTCCACTCGATCACTCTTACCCGTTCCTAATGGCATGTACTCCAGCTTCTATAATTCCTAAAAAATGTTAAAGAAATGAGGGTGAGCAAGAAGCTCAGTGAGATTTATATCTCTATCGCCAGGCAGAATTTTAAGTAATTAGAAATTTAATATTATGGAAAGAACTATATGCATGAACGATATGAATCCATAAACAAGTAAATCCGAGAGACGATAACCAGAAGCAAAGTCATGATTAGCAGGAATTGAAGAGAGTTGAGTAGATGAGTTCATGTATATAAATTCAATTCGTTCAAGGCATAAGGAACAAGTATCATGAGAGCTATTACATAATCAAGTGAATCAATAATTATGCATGTACAAGTGGTCAATAATTATAGAGTTGGCCATTCATCAAGTAAATTCAAGCAAGCAAGTACTTTCATGTATTCATGTCGAATGAATGTATATAGTTCACGTAGAAGTGGAATGTCGTAGACTCAAATACGCTAGCAAGTACTTCGGTGCGATGCCACACCTTGTCATTACACTCCCATGGGCAACAAGAACTTTTCGGCACTCCTCCCAGGACCAGACCGGGCCCTTAATGATGCGTTGGCATTGAGAGGTGGATCAGAGATCGCAAGTAAAATCTAGACATCCACGTTTAATTTAATGGCCAAGGAATTCCAATAACAAGTTCATGTAGTCAAGGCAATCAAGCCAATAAGATAGTAAGTTATCAAAGAAATGAAATCAAGGTATAAACTCATCAAATGAAAAGAGTCAAGGACATAACCCTAAGAAGGGTCTAGGATGGCAAGAAAATAGTCATGAGAGGCTAGAATAAAATCCATAATTTCCATGAAAAATAGACCTTTCCGAGAAACTAGGTTGAACGCGGTTGGTAACCACCCCGCGACACTCATAACGCAGTCAGGGGTATGGCTACGTTCAGTGCAGAGAGGACGGGTCTATCGACAGAGACAAGCGGTCAGTCAACAGAGACAATCAACTTACCCAAGATGAGGCAAACGCGGTCTATAGACCCACCGCGATCAACATGGACGCGGTCAGGTCAAGGTCCGTGATCCAGTTAGGGTAGAAAAGAACGTGGTCTAACGGTCCACCACCATCAGGAATAGAGGGTTGAATGTGGTTCTTGCATGGCCCCGTTCACAACAGAGTTGGCAGAACCTCGTTCCGCCCTTTCAAAAGCCAGTTGAACCCCATCCTACTCAGTAGGACATGGATTCTAGTGGGTATCAAAAATTTTAGGGTACAACCTACTCGGCATCCTAGTGAAAATCCCAGACTCGTGGAGACTTACGGAGACCTTGTTATAGTGGTTCCAGTCCGACAGAAGGAATATTTGACAGAGGGTTCCAACTACACCAAGAATTTGGGGTGTGCAGTAACACGGAAACTAGTAGAATGGTGAGTCAATACCACCGATGTGGCATGACCTTTAAAATACAATTCTATTCTAAGGAAAACAACAAATAATCATTTACGCTAGCATGTCACAAAAGCACAGAAGTCTATGACTTCTAAATAATTTGAATCAATAAGTTAATCTACTCTTTTACTGCATGAGATATCAAGGGGATGGTACAAGTCTCAAGAGGGATGAGGGAAACATGGATCTAGTCAAGTTACTGAACATTTAACAATATTTTGTGAGTCCTAATTATATAATGCGTTCTGAACCCATTTATAACTTAGGAACATGTTGTCTAATAGTGAATAGCAGAGATTAAACACGGACAAAAACTAGGATTCTGTTGGGAAACTCGGGGCCAGAACTCAGTCTGGTCTCTAGCCGCGATCACGTAGACATGGTCTTCCAAGAGAACGCGATCAGGCAATCTTATAAAATTTTTGGAAATTTTGGAATATCAAAGAAAAGCTTAAGTAGCAGTCTATTGCGGTGTCGCATTTAGAATCGCGATCACTGTTAGTACCGCAATATGAAACAGAAACTATCCTTCCGGCCAACGGTGACACACCTCGGTTCAAACCAATATTTTGATCGATATAGTTAATAAAAATTGGGCAAAAAGATATCATATGAAATGGGACTTAAAGATGAACATTTTGATATACAAAATTGCAAGTTTGACCCGAGAGAACACCTCCCTTAGACGATCTAAGAAGAGGAAGACGATGAACACCGGAACCCTAGACAACCTCACCCTCGCCCGTTGAATCCTCCCTGGATCTAGCATGCCACCATCCTCTGGAGCAAATAGGGTTTGCTAGGAGGCGTGGCCTTCAATTTATAGAGCTAGGAAGCCCTCTAGAGTCCTAATTCGATCAAGATAAATCATGGGAGAAAAATCCACCCAAAACCCATGATTTGCCTTATCTAGCGTCGCCAACCCAAATTAGGGGTTCCTAGGGTTAGGGTTTCAAGGTATGATCGACCACCAATGGTGGGCTAGGGTTTAGGCTTCGATTTCAGCCCAATAAGTCAAGGAGTGGTGTCCAATTAGGCTAGTTATGGGTGGATTTTTCCTAAACTCCGAGTTTAACCCAATAAGCCCTAATTTAGCCCAATACTCTTATTTTGAATTTTCTTTTGGGGTTTTCCACTTTAGCAATTATGTTAGAAATTCTCTTTTCAACATGTTTATATATTTTCATATTTTTATTATTTTTCTCACTTTGAATTTGGGAAGGTAATTAAATATTCTTAATTTATTGATTATTTTATTCCGGGTTGCTACAAGCCTCCTCCCACTCTAACCCTAATTAGACTAGGATTTACGTAAGGAACGACCTCAACTTAATGGGCTAGGGTTTGGTTACGGAATTACCATATTATGATATTTTTTTCATTATTACTTGGCCTAAATCATTATTATATGAATTTTTGTTAGCTTATTCCTTAAATTTACAATTAATGCAAAGTTCCTATTTAGCTCATAATCATTTAATGGAATTATCTTTATTTTATTCCTTGAATTATATTTATTCAGGTATTTGATTTATTTTAAATCTGGGTTTGTATGATTGTGCCTCTAAAATACTAAGTTTCCTTTATTGTTATTTGAATTGAATTCATAGCGAATTATTCACTCTCATTTATTTAGTTTGGCCCTTTTTAAAACAACTAAATACTATAGTAACTTTTAAATAAAGAGGATTGTTGAAGTTATTAGATGCTAATTAAGTTAATTAGGAATTCGAATGTATATAAATATTTTAACCCGTGCAAAAGATTGACTTTACTTAAAATTTAGTTGGACCTTAAATCAATTTTTTCTAACTATATCACTAATTTGTTCTTCTTTCGTTCCCTTTTATTTATTCACATAAAATTCTATTGAATTCAAATTTTTTAAAGTGAAATTACTAGACTTATTTCGTAGCACCATTTCATATATTTCTTGTTTCTCATTTTTTATTTTAATTATATACATTATTTATATTTTTAACCTTTATTAATTGACTGTGGTGTTACATTAGTTGACCAAAGAGCAAGGCCTCATGCCTGGATTCCTGCCTATTCCTATCAAGACACTTAAACAAGGAAAAAACCCAATTAAACTATGAACAAGTGAAGCATCTATCCCTCAAAATAATGAATCATACAAAAGGAGGGAAACGTAGATGGAGGGTTGGGTTTTAAACCCCCGTGGGGCCAAAAATAATAGGGGTGTGTGTATGAGATAGAAACGAAGTAGAAATATCCTAGGCTAGGATGCCATGATATGACGAAATAATGCAAAGATAATAGAAGAATAATAAAGAGATGATGAAAGAGAAAGCCCTAGGCTACTCCCTAACCGAGGAAGGATGAAGTAAAGATTCTACAAAGTAACATGACCTCGCCAACCTTGAATGTTGCATCTCTCTAAGCCCTATACTCAAGAGGTCAATTTATAGGGGAAGAGAAACCCTAATTTAGAGTTGAAAGATAACCTCTAGAAAGCAGAGTCCTAAGGTGATAAATCCACCAAGAAATTGTTGGAAAATGTTTCTAAGATGGCTAGGAACATGTTTAGATCCAAACAATCGCCAAAAACCTCCCAGACTTGGATTTCAAGGTGATCACGACCGAAAGAGATGTGTTCTGGCTAGTGTTGGCGCTTGTTTATTTTCTTTAATTAATTGAGGATTAAGCATAGGGAAATACTCCCTAAATAGAGCAAAACGACACAACCCCAAAGATGCTCTACTAGTCAAGGTGAGCTTGAAAATCGAGACATTCTGCCCGATCAAACGGCACACCATAACAAGCGGGGGTCACCCCGACTACCAGACAAACGGCATCATCACGCCGATACCCTAGTTATCGGGCCAACCCGAGACTCCCAGCAACCCATCGTGCTACGTGGTGCATGATGGAGGAGCGGGGAACAACTCCGGACACACCTTCTGTAAGCACCCAAACACTGGCAGATCCGACAGTCACATCACACCCGGGTTCACCGCATTTAAGACGGAGCTCACGCGAGCACCGAGTCCGGTTGATCCGGGGCTAGAATCAAGTAAGTTATTTTGTCACCCAGTCCACCTGACCCTTGTAACCCCAACTCACCTAACTAACCTAGACCCCTGAATCCAACCAGTCATTCCGGCCCACCTAAATCCCAGGCTCATGCAACTATGGCCCATTAAAACCCTTTGCTCCAGCCCATCTTAACTCCCAATAGGACCTGCATGACCTTTCCCTCTCTTCCAGGTCAAATCCAGCCATTCCGGTCCATCCAAACCCCCTAGGGGGAGAGGTTTACCCAAACCAAGAAGCCCCCAACCTCTCTGGCCCGCGTAAACCCCCTTTACGCGAACTAGCCTGCCTGTTTCTGAACGCAGTATCCTTCACAACCGCGTTATGGAGGGAAAAATGGTCGGTCAAACCCGCATAAACCCTGGCCCGCATGTCAAGGGGAACGCGGTCGTCTAGGCAACCACGTTCACGATAAGGCGGTCACCAGAGCGACCGCGTTCCTAAAAGTCGAGTCAAATCTTCCTAAACCATGGCCCACGTGTCAAGGAAAATGTGGTCTCTAAGGAAACCACATACTAGAGGGAAAAACCCCCCGGTCAAACACGCCTAAAGCCCTGGCCCACTGTCAGGTTTGAGAGCTGAGCGCGGCCGCTTAAGCGATCACATTTTTGATAATGTGGTTGCCTAGGCGACCACGTTCAGGAATGCCTAATCAAACCCGCGTAAACCCCCCCTTTACGCGGACCAACTCATACGCTTCGAGTTGGTCCACCTAAACCCCTCTCCAAACTCTATAACCCCCCCCCTGGGTGGCCTAGGGTAATAAGATGCATAGAGCTCACCCCCAAGACTACAACGGCGTGCAAAGGACTTGGTTAGCTGGTTGTGTGTTTCCTAGGCTCACGCCGAGGGCATGTCGCATGCTTATCCCTCATACGGTGTCTAGCCCAAACACAAAACTCGTAAAAGGTGGCCCCTACTTTGATGAACGCACTATATTTGGATGTCGTTTGACGATCGCATGTTGCCCTGATAATGCTTGATGAAAGCACCATGCACGGCCTTGCCTTGATATTTGTGCACAGCCCCAGATGTTGCATGATGAAAGCACCATGTCCGGTCTCTGTCTCGACATTCATGCACCATCGGATGCTGCTTGATGAAAGCACCTTGCCCGGCCTCTTCCTCGATAACTACGCATTGCTGGATGTTGTTTGATGAGAGCACCCCGCCTGATCCCTACCCCGATGATCATGCACCACCGTGGTGTCACCTCGATAAGTGTGCCCTCAATGTTATTACCCGAACAATGGGCACACTTCACGAGTCTTGATGCAATATGAAGTTTCAAGCCCCTGCCTCTATGAACACTCCCCGAGCATGACCATCGAGGTCTCATGGCACCCAGCTACCCCAGTCATAACGGTGCCCCCGACACCCGACTGCTAGCTACTCCAGTCACGACGGGGCCCGCGACGCCCAATCGCATAAAACACTCTAGTCACAACGGTGCCCCCGGCACTCGACTACCCAGCTACTGCAGTCACAACGCTGCCAGCTACTCCAGTCATGCACAAGAAGAGGGAAATGTGAGGCCCTTGCCCCTTGGCAGGCCTTGGAGCAAGGAAGGAATCAACCTCCACATCCTGGTGCTGCTCAGATAATGCAACCATTCCTTTTACCGTGTTCCTGAAGAACGCACCCATAAGGAGCACCGCGTTAATCACCAAGCCCTCCTTTAGCCTCCTTTCAATTTTCGAGTCAGGGCCCACGGCACCCCAACTGCTCAGTCACTCCAGTCATGATGGGGCCCACGACATTCGATCGCTCAACAACTTCAGTCACAACGGTGCCCCCGGCACCCGACTGTCAGGTACTCAAGTCACGACAGGGCCCGCAGCACCTGATCGCTCAACCACTCTAGTCACAGCGGTGCCCCTGGCACTCGACTACCCAACTACTTCAGTCACAATGGTGCCCCCGGGACCCGATTGCCAGCTACTCCAGTCACGCACAAGAAGAGGGAAGTGTGAGACCCTTGCCCCTTGGCCGGCCTTGGAGCAAGGAAGGAATCAACCTCTGCATCCCACTGTTGCTCTGACAACGTGACCATTCCTTTTACCGCGTTCCTCAAGAACGAGCCCATATGAAGCACCGCGTTAATCACCAGGCCCTCCTTCGGCCTCCTTTCAATTTTTGAGTCGGGGCCCGTGGCACCTGACTGCTCAGTTACTCTAGCCACAACGGTGCCCTTGGCACCTGATTGTCAATCTCAACTGTGCCGAACCACCAGGGTCTCCTGGTGCCCAGCTCCCTCAGCTACTCCAACTACAACTGTGCCCTCGCCACCCGATTGCCTAGCCACTCCAGTCATAATGGTGCCCCACGGCACCCGATCGCCCAGCTACTCTGGTCACTACCGTGCCAACGGCACCCAAATGTCCAGTTAATCCAGCTACAACGGTACCCATGGCACCCGATTGCCCAGCCCCGGTGACGCCTGGCTACTTCAGCCCTAGCTGCGCTCAGGCTCACCAGTCTCACCGGTGTTCATGGCACCTAGTCGTTCCAGCAACAGTGTCGACGGCACCCAACTCTCCCAGTTCCAATAGCGCATGGTCGCCCCAATCACGGTAGTGCTCAGGGCACCCAATTTCTCCAGTCACCACCGTGCCAACGGCACCCAACTACTCCAGTCAAAGTGATGCCTACGGCCTCGACTGCCCCAGTCACAATGGTGCTTATGGCACCCGACGGTTCCAAGCTCAACGGCACTTGGTCGGTTTAGGCATGGTGACACTCACGCTGTCCAACTGCTCCAGCATGACGGTGCCCACGGAACCCCAACTTCCCCGATCTCGACACTGTCTCATATCGGGAATACATTATGACGCCCCTCGGGCGACATCCTGCCAAGTCACAAGTCCTTTGATGGACACTACGCGCAAATGCGGAAATACCCGCACAATAATGCAATGACCCAGGGACCGTCATAAATGATGGAACTTTCCCGTGGCTTGCACACATTTGTAATCAGGCTTGCACACCCCGTATAAACGCCTCTCATGGAATATAGTGATGTAATCCAGTCCGGGAATTGATCCCCATCCTCGCCAGCTACCAGTCTCAACGCCGTCCAATAGACTGTCATCTATCTCCCAGCTCGGTCCTAACCCATGAACCCAGATAGACCCTATACCCGAGCCAGATCCTGCCTGCTCCCTGTCGAGCCAATGTCCGCTACTCCTTTGTCCGAGTCAATACCTCATTCTCATAAATCCAGAATGCATACCCCCTCTAGTGTCTGCACTGGAACCAGTCTCTCTACCCCAGTTATCCCCATTGTGTTGCTGTTGTTCTGTCACTGTTGCATGGACTAAGCCCTCCCGACGTTGCGGCTCCCAGGGTCCCTAACTCTCTCTTCGATAGTAGAAATAAAGGTGCTCTGATTCAATCCGATATAAAATAAACATCAGTTACTTGCGGCCGGTGGGGAAAGACGTCTAGTACACGAATCCCCATAATTGCCTGTGCACTCATACCAGCAGAACCTCCTCCTCTCCACGTGACGCATGACATTTCGTGCTCACGCGTCGTGCCCTGGCGGCATATCCCTAGTCGAACACTTGGTTTCGCAGGTGATCGTCGAGAAATCGACTGACACGCCCGCATTCCATCCTGCCATCCTTGTTCCAGTCTTCTAGAACGATTAACCATACCCCATTCCTTCTTGTGTGTTCCTATCATTCTTTTCACCTTCTTTTCAATACCCTCGAAATTCCCGCGTGCCAAGTCGACCTATCTCGGCCTTCCGTAAAAGGCAAGTATGCGTCCCCATCGCGAGGAAAAAATAGAACGGACTTCCCCGCGCGCGTAAACAACTGGGCTGCATGATTTTTTTTCGGAATGACATCTATCTAATGATCGCGACCTAAGTGAACATGGCCTATTGCACGACCTCAACCTGAAGTGAACGTAGTCATACGATAGCCTGCATTTAGGCTAACATGTCCAGAACAAGGGTTTTCATGAAATTTAGACTCCAAGGCCTAATGGGCTGAAAGATGAGTTGAATGGGCTCATAATGGGCCAGGGAATCACTCAAAACAATGACCAATTTAGGGTGTTATCAGTAAGAACTAGAGAATGACTCAACTTATGGGCCAAAAATGGGTGTCTACAGCAGTTTGCGGGCGCAAGCTAGGAACCTTTCCTAGAGGCACACTTGGGCCCTTGGGCATCTAGTGGTTGGTGGCAGGGGCGCTTTGCCAATGGTAGTGTTGTGGCTTAGCTACCTTAGATATGCTAACCATGGCCTTGAGGGGACCTTGTCGGGCTCCCAAACTAGGTAGTCCAAGGTGTCCTCCACCTTGAGAGGATCTTATCTAGTTCTTTTCTGTAAGAGACATTATCACAAGGGTGGGAGTTCCCCGGGAGAACCCTCCAATGCTCAAGCCAGTAGGTGCTTTGGTACAAGGAAGAAGGGTGCTTCTCTCTTGTGGAGGATGCCCAGAGGCTGCCGAAGCAGTCCAGTGGAGGTAGAGAAAAAGGGGGAAAGCCTTGGCTAAGGAGTCATGGTTCCGTGGCTAGGTCATGGAAAAGGGCATCAGCTTGTAGGCCCCTCTAGGCTTCTACTCCTTACTAGGTGTGAAGGATTGCTTCTACATTGTGGGGTTTTTCTATCCCTTGGGCATACCATGACAAGCCATGGAGACCTCCTTATATAGATGCTAGAGCTCTTTGAAGTTGGTGAAGCTTTTCCATTACCGAGGTCGAAGAGACTCTTCAGGGTGGCCTGTCAGGACTACACGATTTACGGGATTCGCAATGTATCACAATCTTTGGGAAGGGATGTAGATCCACTAGTGTTGTAATGACACTTGGGCTCCTCGAAACCATGCACCTATCACGGGCTTAATGGGGCATCGACCATGTGGCAAGGACTTAGCACAACTTTTACCCTCCCATGTACCTTGGGGGTGCGGGCACAGGGTGGCCCTGGTGCCCTTGATTGGGCTCCAATTTTTGATGTGCCACCTCGCAATTCCCCGGGGCAGGTTTGATTGAGCATGATGGCTTGTTGCAGTTGTTTTGGCTTCAGGACTTGCATGGCCAGGGGGCAATGCCTGGGCCATCTTCAGAAGTGGTGGACATGGAGGTGCTGTTGGACATCCTTCAACCATGCTGCGTAAGTGGGGGCTTAACGCTCAATGCCAAACTCAAGGTGGCTCGAAATCTCGGGGCCGAGTTAAAGCTCTAGGCCTCTTGAGTGTTATAGCCTAGTTATCTCTTGATGCCTCCTAATGCCTCGGCACAGAGTTAAACCTCCAGGCCTCCTGAGAGTTATGACCTAGTTATCTCTTGAGGCCTCTTAATGCCTTGGGGTAGAGTTAAAGCTCTAGGCCTCCTGAGGGCTAGGGCCAAGTTGTCTCTCAAGGCCTCCTAATGTCTCGAGGCCGAGTTAAGGCTCGAGGCCTTTCGAGGGTTATAATTGTGTTATCTCTCTCGGCCTCCTAATGTCTTAGGATCGAGTTAAAGCTCTAGAACTCCTGAGAATTGGGGTCGAGTTGTCTCTCGAGGCCTCCTAGTAGCTTAGAACCGAGTCAAGTCTCTAGTCCTTTTCGAGCAAATACCTCGGTGCTTTCCTTATGACTCTTAGGCTGGCGAAGGGGCACGTGGCTTTCCTTCTAGCTTCCAACCTTGCAAAGGGGCACCAGGGCTCTCATGTTGTTTGGATATGGCGGGCCAACTTTAGTGGGCCATGATCGAATGCGAAGCTCGTCGTTAAAAACTCGCGCACTCAATTTCAAAAATTCCGTACTCACACAACAAAATTAAGATTTTGAATATAGTGGAGAATATGAGTCGAATCCACGGAGAGGCTAATATTTTGAAGTTGAAAATTCTATTTCTCTTTTATTTCTAACAAAATCAAATGAAGTTGTTGGAAGGTTTTTTTTATGAGAAACACCTAAAATAGCGTAAAATTAAAATCTACCTAAAGAAACTTGGAGGGGTATAGGAGAGAAATAGGGAGAGAGAGAGAGGGAGAGGAAACCACAAATTTAGACAGAGAATCGCAAATATTTTGCTTAATGATCAAAACAAAATGTTTACAATACATAGAGGTTCAAATAAACAAAGTACAATGCTCAGAATAAAATCTAACTAAAACTAAAAATTAAAGAACAAGAGAAAGAGAGAGTAGCTAGGAAGACGAAGTCATCGTCGCCCATGCCTTTGGGCCTTTGAATGGCTGCCCAACTTGGACTAGATGCTGCCGCGAGTGAGCCTTATAGAGGAGTTTAGATAGGGATAGAGAGATAAGAGAGAAAAAGATAGAGAGATATAGAGAGAAAGAGGGGGAGCTGGGATTTAAATCACGTAAAGTAAAAGGAGAGAAAAAAATGAAAACCATGTGTGTAGATGAGAGAGAAAGATAGAGATTGGGAGAATGGCAGAGACGATAGATAGGGGGGCTACGCAGTGCGACTGTGCATGGGTTGTGTGCGAAGGTTGGGGAGAGAACGTGAGAGGGGTAAGAATGCTACCTACGTGTGTGTGTGTGCGTGTGCAAGGGGAGACGACCGATGTATGTGCATGGGAGGGTCGATGATGCATTCATGTGTGCATGAGGAAACGGCTGTGCGAGTGTGTGAGGTGTGGGTGCAGGAGAGTGTGCAGTGAAGGGTGGAGATGAGAGGGTGGATCGCTGCTACGTGTGTGTGTGTATGAGAAGGGAGAGTGAGGGGTGACACAGTGTGTTGAGGGGGAGTCAACACGATAGACGCCGGTGGTGGTGTGTCCGTGGGTGAGGAGGAAGAGAGGGATAGCAGAGAGAGGTGTCTGCGGGTGTGTGCATGTGTATGGGAGATAGAGTGGCTATGTGAGGTGTGTGTGGTGAAGGGTGAGGCCGTTTGTAGGTGCGGGTGTGCAGGGAGACACAACAGAGAGAGGGGGAGTTGGGAGGGCAGTATGAGTGTGAAAGAGAGAGGGTGAGAGAGTCGTGAGAGGCAAAGAAAGAGGGAGCGAGAGTAAGAGAGAGAGCTGGGGTGTGAGAGGAAAAGGGTGGTTGCGGTGCCTCTGTTCCAAACAGGGGCACAGTATCGGCGTGGAGTTGAGAGGGAGAGAGAGAGAGAGAGGCAGGGAGAGAGAAGAAGTGGGAGAGGGATTGTAGGGGTTAAGGAAGGGAGAGGGGGACCGGGAGGAGAAGTGTGAAAGAGGGAGGAGGAGAGATGAGAATAGAGAGAGGAGGGGGGCGAAGGGTAGAGAGAGAGAGAGAGTTGAGAGAAGAGGGAAGGAGAAGAGGAAGGAGGAGACAGAAGTAGTAGGAGAGGGGAGAGAGGAGAAGGAGAGGGGGAAAAGAATTTTCCAAGGGGAAGGTGTGCTGGGATTTTATAGGGGGTCTAGGGACGAGGCCGCTGCTGCCAGTCAGCTGTCCACACGCCTGCATGTTTATGCCGCTAGCTTGCCTGCCATTATTGCTATAGAGTTTGTCAGCTTCCCCCAATGATCTTGTTGTGTTCCCGAAGCTTGCCAACTCCCCATGCTTCTGCTCAAGCCCCTGTTGTTCGCCTTGATAGAAACGGTGGTGCCCTGATATGGATCCAGAGGGGGGGTGAATGGATCTTCTCTACAAAAAGAATACCCAATTAAAATGTTTGCTCTCTAGAAGGGAAGCAGAAGACAAGGAGCAAACCCACAAAGCCAATACGATTTGGAAATCACTAGGTGTGATAAAGAGTAGAAGACTCACCACAACGATGCTCACAGATGACTAGCAAATCTCATGGAACCTAACATGAATGCTTAACACATAATGAGACAATCACAAGTGGATGCAGATAATAAATAGAGAAACCAATCCAAACCATGATTAAACATTGTGGCCTATAGAACCGTATGCAACACTAAACGTGTAGACCTCACAACAGGCCATAACTCTTAGTGCTTAAAAACATCACAATGAATATCTTGTGCGCACAACCGACCTTGTGAAGAAAGGTAGAGAAAAAGGAGCAAACGCACAAGGCAAACCATAGCACACTTGATTTTTAGGTGGTTCGGCCAGACACCAGTCTGCCTACATCCACCCCTCACTCAAACCTAAGTGAGGATTCCCTTGCCAAAGCAAGACGTAGACTCAGTCCGCAAACAACTACTGTAAAATAGCTTGAGACTGAGGGAGACAAATCCTTCGACACCAACCCTGCAATCCACAGGATCGGCACCCATTGCTACCCACAGTGACCGGAGAGTCCAACTCTACCTTCTCCTACAACCACAGAAGGAACCGTGAGTAACGCCGAGTTGCCCACAACCAGAGGACTAGTCCTCTCTTCCTCTGATGCATAGAGGGAACTCGTGAGTGACACCCAGCCACTCACAACCTGAGACCCAAGTCTCCCTTCTTCTGATTGCTCAGAAGGAACCCCGATCCCAGAACAGGGAATCAAAAAAACACAAAATAAATGGAAGAGAACAACGGAAAAATCAAAAGAAAAAACAAAAGAAACAGATATAGCTCCGAGGAGCACAATGACTCTCGATTTGATCCACGAGTTGAAACACTGACAGATCTGAACTAATGCTATGGCTGCTCTTCTTTCTCTCACCCACTGACTGCTTCTCTCTTCTTCTTTCTCAGCTCTCACGTTCGATCTTTTTTCTTCTGAAGGCCCTCTCTCTTTTTCTTCTTTTTTTAGCTTTTCTCTCTGGCGGCTCCTTCTATATTCCGCACCTTTCTATGGAGGAAGATACCTCCTATTTATACTAAAAACAGGGGCTCCGGAAAAGCTCTTTGGGTAAAGTGATTTTATTCCATTTCTTTCCTATTGGGCCACATGGCAAGAAGGGGAAGAATATTTCTGACAATGAATCCTCGGATCACGTACCCATCACTACGCACTTGGGTTCACGTGTCACTCGCCTGTTGTATCAATGATTGATCGAACTCACGTGTTTTCTTATACCCAGTCACGTGGCTGCCTTCAGTTCTGTCACTGCTGCCTTCCTTGTGTTCACCAGATTGTCAAACTTAGTTGCTTCAGGTATATTGGCCTTTTTCATCTGTACCTTTGATGCTACTTAGTTGAACTGCTGTGAGCTACACGAGCTAGTTGCTTCCATTAATATGTCCATTGAGTATGGTTGCTAAAGCTTGGTCTTTAACTTGGTTTACCAGGATTGCTTAAGGCTTGTAAAGATTCTAGATCCAAGCTTGATTGAGTGCATTGAGGCAGTGGCTTGATTTTCGACCTCTCCTTTGGGTGCTTAGACCTTTCTATAAATGTGCATCGACCTTCTAATGCAAAATGTATATGTATACCGACCTTGTAAACAAATGTGCATCGACCTTCATGCACAAAATATATGTGCATCGACCTTGTAAGAAAATGTGCATCGACCTTCATGCATAAAATATATGTGCACCAACTTGTATTAAATATGCTCCGACCTTATTAACAAGAACTTCGTCATGTGCGTTGACCTTACTTAGGCATGAGCACTGACCTGAACTGTATGTTCACCGACCTGAGCTTGGCCATGTGCATCGACCTCAACTGTATGTGCACCGACCTAAACTATATGTGCATTGACCTGAGCTTGGCCAGGTGCATCGACCTTAACTGTATGTGCACCGACCTGAACAGTATGTGCACCGACCTGAGCGTGCCCATGTGCATCGACCTTAACTGTATGTGCACCGACCTGAACAGTATGTGCACCGACCTGAGCTTGGCCATGTGCATCGACCTTGATAGCTTCAAGTCTTCATATGCATCGACTTGTTTTAACAAGTGCACTGACCTTAGTAGGTAGCATCGACACGAGTAGTCACCAACAAGAGTAGATACATCGGCCTTTCTTTGCTGAATGGCTAAAGATGCACCGACCTTCTTCACGTGCTGGCATGATGTGCATCGACCTTCATTCAGCCCTGGCTCGATGCCATCGACCTTGGTCCTGTGCTGGTTCAATGTGCACGGACCTTGGCTGCGTGCTAGCGAGAGGTGCACCGACCTTGTGGTAGTGATGACAGAACATGCACCGACCTTATGGCAGTGATGGCAAAACATGCACTGACCTTGTTGTCAACCATTAGTACAGCTTGTATTGTCTGAAATTTTGATAGGCCAAACAAGACTATTGACTTTTCTTGTTGAATGTGCATTGACTTCATTTACCATGTTGACTTTTATTTTGACTGTGCATTGACTTCTGATTTTTAACTGGCTTTCAACCTGTTCTTTGTTGCAACTTGAACATCTCAACAACACAAGCATAAACATGAGAACATATGCATGATTCTTTATCAACAATACACAATGTTTGATTATTTTAATGATGGGAATCGACTCCGAGCACTAACTTTTTAGTTTATATTTGTGTCCTTTATTTGCATGTATATCCTTGGGAAATTATGTTTGCAATTGTAAGGCTTTATAAGCCAATTTGTCATTCCTTAAGGATGTTTGGGTTTATTTGTAAAAGTCCAGTAGGTCCAGTAAGGGCCCCCACCTCCTTCCCCGGCCATTGGTCCACCTAGGCTCTAGGGCCCATATGGGACTGGTCAAATGTGCAAGGTGGGCTTCTAGAAGACTTGACCATTCAAGGGGACAAATGGGTTAAAAAGTCCAATATTCCCTCCCTTAAGGTCAAGGGGGCGCCCCCCTCCACTTAATGTATTTTATTTTTTATTTTTTGACCACATGTGGGATTAATGTGTTATCCCTTGTATACCCCTCCCCTAACCTAGATGTGAGGATAGTTTAGGTCATTTTGTATTTCATATAAATAGCTTGTATTTCCCATTTTGATAGAATTAATGAAGAAGATTTTATGAGAAATTGTGCAAGGCCCTTGGGCGCCCCTTGTCTCTCTCCTCTCTCCCCCTTGTAGATGGATTTCTGCCCTTCTTCTGAGGTGTGATGCCTCCCTCCTATCCCCCTTCCTGAGTGAGACGCTCAGCACCGCCGCCGCCATCGTGCTACCATCGCACCGCCACCGCCATCGCCGGAGTTCTATCCAAATTAGGACAGAACCTCAAAGCCATAATTTTATCCTTTTCTTATATTATCTGATCGACCCCAAATTTTGAGGGTTTGTTCATCTTGTTATCCTTAGCCTCCAATATATTTTTTGTGTCATTCCGCCACCGTTTGGTATTTTTCCCGTATTTTTGTTCTTCCCCTCAATAATCTGCCATTTTGCAGATCTGCGGGACAGTGTCCTGTTGTGGTATTTTTCCCACCCCCTTAGCCCTCTTCAGAAAATCCTCAAAAATTACCAAGTGTTCCTCACGTACCCCCCTTCCACCATAATTTTTATGGAGTCTAGATATTTCATTTTCCCTTCGGTCAAAATTCATTTTTAGGGTCAACTCAGTATGTCCTGTGTGTCTATCAGTCTGAGCCAGCAAAAACATTTTTGGCACAGTCGTTTTAATTTTCAATCCATTCACTTGATGGATCGAAAAAATATATCTGTTGTAGATCTATGAGTCTTCTTTCCAACGGCACTAACCACGCCTCGATCCGCCTCCGGATCTGAGCACAAAATTCCAGTCGTGGAGGCGCGCAAATCTGTTCTGTGAATAGACCAGTAGAGGCAGTAGCAAAATAAATATTGCAAAAATATCAAAGCTCAATTTCAGGAGACGCCACTTCAGGGAGTCGACTAGGGACGTCCCGCCATCGTCCCAGCCAAGCGCCGCCTTCAGAAGACTCAAGGAGGATGACGTCCCTTTGGAGGCCATTACTTGTTGTCCTGCAACTCAGAACCGAGTCGGCGCAGTACCGAGTCGGACCAACAGCCTGGTCCCTCCCCGAGAGCCCTTCCGACTTGCTGCCCATCAACTCAGGATCGGTCCTCCCGGTCCCCACTTGTAGCCCTTTACCTCCCTGCGTGGAGTGGGTATAAATTCATTGGCTGTAATTATTAAAATATTTTTACCGGGAGTTACCGTACTTGGCCGGGATCGTCTTCCCCACGCCCGGAGCGTGGAGGTATCGTGCCCACTCCCCCTCTCGGCATTTGCTTTCCTCGTATATTTTCTTATGCCGCTACATGTGATAGGATTTTTAGCTCGTTATATTTTTATATCATCGCTGCGAGAGAGTGAGTGAACCCGTCCTGTGACTCAATCCGAGTACACGCGGAATAGCCAAATACCCGAGATTCATTGCCGGTTCCTCAACTGTGCACGATCCCGCGTTTCCCTTGTTAGGGACGAGTTGCGAGCTAGAGTCCCAGGTTTGCGTGTCCGTCCCGCATTAAATTGGTATCAGAGAGAAAGGTTGAGTCTATAGTAGTTTTGGTTAAAAATAAAAAAAAAGTGTCTAAGTCTAGTTGTCGCATTTGCATTCCTTTATTCGGTATATCAAAAGGTGTTGCCCGAACGTTAGGTTACGCCTATCGGGAAGGTCGCACATTTGCGAGAGAGGATCTTCGGATCCCGTAACTCTGCCAAGTACCGACTATGGGTTGAGTATAGGTTTATATTATCCGCATTTTTACCCCTTTTCACCATTTAAAGTCGTGTCTTGGTGCTTGCATTAGTCTTGCATAAAAGTTTTGAATAAAAAATAAACAAAAAAGTGTTCCAATGCATGCCCACTCCTAGGGAAACCAATTCCCATCTTATGTGCAACTATGACCAACCCATGTACCCCGAGCAGACCCGTCCAAGGCAACAAGTCAGTGATTGAGTACATTCCGGAGTACGATGTGTACCGGTTGGAATATGGCATTAGAGAGGAGGTGATCTCGATCGCCTTTTAGTTTCGAAGAAGTTTGCGACTTCACTTCCAGTTTGAATGTCTTTTCCGTAACGCGTCCACTCTGGCGCAGTCTTATCTGGTTGCTCTCAAGGTTGAGCCTTTTGAGACAAGGTTTGATGCCGCCCTTCGACAAGCAGATGCCGCCCTTCGGCAAGCATCTACCTCTCAGCCGATTTCCGAGCCTGTCGGACAGCCTACCCTACGGCCTTCCCCACCCCAGTCTGGGAACCCTTCCCTTAGAGCTCCTTTGCCATCTATGTCTAATCTTTATTCGGAGCCATCTCATTTGGAGCCACCTCAGCCCGAGTCACCCGTGTTTCTAACGGGAACGCTTTTCATTGCCGAGCCACTACTTAGTTGGCTCAAGAATGGTTTGGTCCCACCTTCCTATCCATCCGTGGATCTAGCCCTCCCAATAGTCCCCATTAACTTCTTTCACACCACGTTCAAATCCTTTTGCTTTGTAGACACTGTAAAAGATCTACTAAGGAGTCTAGAATGTCAGTGGGAGCTGACATATACATTGGCCTTAGGGTCTGACCAACCCTATACTCATAGCTTTATGCTCCCAGCTTTAGGGGCTGTTACCTCGGTGTACACCTTGGCTCCTATCACCACCGAGGTCCTATTGTTCTTCCCTGTTCCCGATGACTTGGATTTCACCCCCTCTTACGGTATTACCATCCCAAGGGAGGAACCTTCCACCTACCATGATAAATGAAGGTGAGCACCTACACCTTCAAGAACCCCACACATGGGTCCATGTCATGGGGCAGTCCCTCTCATGGGGTCATACATTCTTTGATCCCTTCGACCCCTTCACCAGTGAACCTCCCAAGCTATCATCTTCACTCCACCTCTTCCGAGGAGTTCACTCTCACACCCCTACCCCACTGTCTAGTCCACCTCCCCTAGCCAAGAGGCTGTTGATTGGGAAAGGTGGCATGCCTTACCTACATCTAGGGGTGATGAAGAAGGTAGTTTTGGATCTCCTAGCCATCCCACACCCAAGTCCCATAGGAAGTCAATGCATGATTGGGTCATACTTGGACGTCTAGGAGTCCCCCACGCCATCAACCTCCGTTTACATAACATGCATGTATGGCACACATTCGGATGTCCTGGTCCACCATGGCATATGTATGGGTCGGACTAACAGTAGGTTTGTTTAGGGCCATGTGTGAGTCTTTATTTTGTACAGTTTGTCTGTCGAGTGCATAGTGAGTCTGCATGCATCGAGTCGAGTCGGTCTTTGTACGCTCACGTTGTTAGTTCCTTTCGAGTGCGAGGCAAGTCGGATCTATTGTGTACATTGTAGACTTTCCAGAATTTGGGATCGTCTCTACCTCAACATATCGGATCTAGTCACATAAAGGGACCCAGCGGTGATTCCTAGTGAGTCTTCGAGCCGCCTCCTTCCCTTTGAGAGTGACCCCACCCCGGAGTGTCCACCTCTAGCCTCATTCCCCAGCAGCGTGAGCATATCGAACCTGTACGGGATGAGCAGGTGTCGATTACTTGGAGTGGAGCGTACTCCGGGCTTCAAGGTTCGGTGACGGATCCGTAGGAGCTACTTGCGCAGCCGCACCCCTTACTCGACGGGGTCGAGTTCTTCCCACCCGGGGAGAATTGATGGGAATCGACTCCAAGCACTAACTTCTTAGTTTACATTTGTGTCCTTTTATTTACATTTATATCCTTAGAAAAATATGTTTGCAATTGTAAGACTTTATAAGTCAATTTGTCATTCCTTAAGGATGTTTGGGTTTATTTGTAAAAGTCCAGTAGGTCCAGCAAGGGGCCCCCACCTCCTTTCCTATTGGTCCACCTAGGCTCTAGGGCCCATGTGGGGCTGGTCAAATGTCCAAGGTGGGCTTCTAGAAGACTTGGCCATTCAAGGGGACAAATGGGTTAAAAAGTCCAATATTCCCTCCCTTAAGGTCAAGGGGGCGCCCCCCTCCACTTAATGTATTTTATTTTTTGTTTTTTGACCACATGTGGGATTAATGTGTTATCCCTTGTAAACCCTTCCCCTAACCTAGATCTGAGGATAGTTTAGGTCATTTTGTATTTCATATAAATAGCTTATATTTCCCATTTTGATAGAATTAATGAAGAAGATTTTATGAGAAATTGTGCAAGGCCCTTGGGCGCCCCTTGTCTCTCTCCTCTCTCCCCCTTGCAGATAGATTTCTGCCCTTCTTCTGAGGTGTGATGCCTCCCTCCTATCCCCCTTCCTGAGTGAGATGCTCAGCACCGCCGCCGTCGCTGCCATCGTGCCGCCATCGCTGGAGTTCTATCCAAATCAGGATAAAACCTCAAAGCCATAATTTTATCTTTTTCTCTTTTTTTCTGATCGACCCCAAATTTTGATGGTTTGTTTGTCTTGTTATCCTTAGCCTCCAGTTTAATTTTTGTGTCATTCTGCCGCCATTTGGTATTTTTCCCGTATTTTTTTCTTCCCCTCAGGAATTTGCCAGTTTACAGATCTGCGGGACAGTGTCCTGTTGTGGTATTTTTCCCACCCCCTTAGCCCTCTTCAGAAAATCCTCAAAAATTACCAAGTGTTCCTCACGTACCCCCCTTCCACCATAATTTTTATGGAGTCTAGATATTTCATTTTCCCTTCAGTCAAAATTCATTTTTAGGGTCAACTCAGTATGTCCTGTGTGTCTATCAGTCTGAGCCAGCAGAAACATTTTTGGCACAGTCGTTTTAATTTTCAATCCATTCACTTGATGGATCGAAAAAATATATATGTTGTAGATCTATGAGTCTTCTTTCCAACGGCACTAACCACGCCTCGATCCGCCTCCGGATCTGAGCACAAAATTCCAGTCGTGGAGGCGCGTAAATCTGTTCTGTGAATAGACCAGTAGAGGCAGTAGCAAAATAAATCTTGTAAAAATATCAAAGCTCAATTTCAGGAGCCGCCACTTCAGGGAGTCGACTAGGGACGTCCCGCCATCATCCCAGCCAAGCGCCGCCTTCAGAAGACTCAAGGAGGACGGCGTACCTTTGGAGGCCATTACTTGTTGTCCTACAACCCAGAACCGAGTCGGCGCAGTACCGAGTTGGACCAGCAGCCCGGGTCCACCCCTAGAGCCCTTCCGACTTGCTGCCCGTCAACTCAGGATCGGTCCTCCCGGTCCCCACTTGTAGCCCTTTACCTCCCTGCATGGAGTGGGCATAAATTCATTTGTTGTAATTATTGTAATATTTTTACCGGGAGTTACTGTACTTGGCCGGGATCGTCTTCCCCACGCTCGGAGCGTGGGGGTATCGTGTCCGCTCCCCCTCTTGGCATTTGCTTTCCTCGTATATTTTATTATGCCACTGCATGTGATAGGATTATTAGCTCGTTATATTTTTATATCACCGCTGCGAGAGAGTGAGTGAACCCGTCCCGTGACTCAATCCGAGTACACGCGGAAGAGCCGAATACTCGAGACTTATTGTCGGTTCCTCAACCACGCACGATCCCGCATTTCTCTCATTAGGGGCATGTTGTGAGCTAGAGTCCCAGGTTCGCGTGTTCGTCCCGCATCATTTAAAGAGTATACATGACTATAGTTTTTGACAACATCAAAACATAGGGACACAACAATCTCCCCATTTTGTATGATGGCAAAACTATGAGTCACTATAAGTTATTTCAATCAAATAACTAACTCCAATCAACGAATAATCAATGTATGAATCATGTATCATGCAACTAAATAAATAATCAATGTATGCATCATGTATCATGCAACTAAATAAACAATCAATGACCTCTGACCTCTATGACACAACCAAACTATTCTCCCCCTTTGACATTATTTAAAAAGAAGGAACAATAAGGATGGAAGTGAATAACAATGAGCATAGCAAATAAATCACAGTGGGGATAGGAATGTAACAATGAAGTAGATCAAGGTAATAAGATGCTGATGAAGCAATCTCCCCCTTTGATAGTATAGAGGGATTGGAATGGATGTAAATCATCAGACATACAGAATTAAACACGCACAAATTCAGTGATAGTTGCAGCAAAAACACAGGGACAGACATAAATGAGTTCAGGTCATGATAGATTTCATCAAGAGCAGTGAGCTGATTCAGATAGAAGAAGTGAATAACAATGAGTAGAATTTGATAAAGAATTAAATTCTAGTGAAGTAGAAGGTTTTCAATGAGATACCAATTTCATAAATCTAAATTTAAAGGTGTTTTAGAGTCTTCAATTACAGGGGCTTATGAAGGAATCTTTATTGGGCAGCATGGTTTAAATATAATGTATTCAGAGATAGTCCAAATAAACTTTCTGTACTCATATATGAAGTCAATTTTAATAAAAATGAACCATGCCTTCATGTTAACATCTAGTTTAACCTCCCTTCATCTTACACTACAAGAAAAAGAGGTATTAGTGACGGAAATTTCAGACGAACGAATTTTCGTCGCAAATCCATCTGTAAATTCGGGCGGATGATTTCATCGCAAATTCTATATGTATTTCAGACATAATATTACATGTCTGAATATCCATCTCAATTTGTGACGGTATTTGAGACGGATATTCGGACGAACAATACTACGTCTGAAATTTGAGATGGATCATTCTGTCTGAAGTTCTGTCGCAAAATTTCATCCTCCCGCCTCGATCCACACCCCCATTCCCCCCCCACCTTCCCTCTCACTCTCACTCTTTCTCCTCTCCGTTGTCGCCGTCGGAGCCGCCATCGTCCTCCCTCCCTCCCTCTCGTCGTCGCCGCACGACGCTGCCGCCGTCTGCGCCGTCGCCGCCGGCCTCCGTCCCTCTTATCGTCGCCGCCGCCTCCGACCTCCTCCCTCCCGCCCTCTTGGTCACGGGAGAAGCACCGGTGCCACGATCGGTTGTCTCCGGACTACGCCATCACCGTCCTCGGCCGCCATTCGCTCTGGTAAGTCCCCTCCCCCTCCCTCGCCAGCGCCAGTGCCATTGTTCTTTTTCTTTTTTTTTTAGGTTGGGGATCATCGGAGTGGTTCCAGTGGGGGGGTTCAGGGAGGGTGGGGGGAAGGGGGAGGTTGTCGGTGGGAGGGGAGGGTGGGGGGGGAGGGGGAGCTCGGAGGGGGAGGGAGAGCTCGTCGGTGGGAGGGGGTTTAGGGAGGGTGGGGGGAGGGGGAGGTCGCCGGTGGGAGGGGAGGGGGGGTTCAGGGAGGGTGGGGGGGAGGGGTATCTCGGAGGGGGAGGGGGAGCTCGGAGGTGGGAGGGGGGTTCGGGGAGGGTGGGGGGGAGGGGGAGCTCGCCGGTGGGAGGCGAGGGGGGTTCAGGGATGTCGTGGGAGGGGGGGTTCAGGGAGGGTGGGGGGGGGGGGAGTTCGCCGGTGGGAGGGGGGGAGGGGGAGCTCGTGGGAGGGGGAGGGGGGGTTCAGGGAGGGTGGGGGGTGGAGCTCGGTGGGGAGGGGGGGCTCAGGGAGGGTGCGGGGGGATCGACGTGGCGTCTGTGGAGCCGGCCGAACCGAGGGCAGCTGGGGCGAACAGGCCAAGCCTAGACGGGGCCAAGGGCGATGGGTGGTCGGGGACGGTGGCTGTAGTGAGGGCCTATTTTTTACAAGAGATTTCCAACTTGTATTCAACTTAATCGGACAGTTTATTAATATTGGTGCTCTTTAAGTTATACCATTGATTTCTTTTGTTGAGACTTTCACAGTGAGAATAGTTTTTCTATCCACCTATATTTGTTAGGCATTTTAATTAAGAAATATATTTCACCGAGCAATATATATATATATATATATATATATATATATATATATATATATATATATATATATATATATATATATATATTGCTGGATGAAGGCAATGGCCGAAGGAGAAGATTTCTTAGAGTGGTCTCTAGGAGGATTTGATAATTAAATCTTTATTTTATTATTAAAATGTTAGATAATATTTTTATTAGAGCTCCACTATCAATAAGAGTGTCTATTAGGGATTTTTTTAAAAGAAACTTTAGAAATGTTCTATGTGGAGATGACTACAATCTGATGGCAACATAACTTTGCACATTAAATGGTGTGCATGATCCACCCTAACCCCATATATAATCATGTGCAAACTGAAGTGTGGAGGGCTGAGAAAAACCCAAAAGGTTAAAGGATTTTTTAACATATGTACCCTTATAAACTTATATATTTAAATCCCGCATTTAGACGTTTTACTATAGGTATCCATGATATATCTAAAATGTCTGAGATTATACCCATGTGGTTCTCATGCTGTTAACGATGGAAGAATATGTTCGTGTGAATATGTCGTAGAAATTATTAGGCCACCCACCTCATCCCCTCCTTGGTGGTGGCATCGGTGCGGTGAGAGATGCCCCCTCTCATGCCCAAGGTTCTCTGTCGCGACCCCCTTTTAGATATGTCTCCGCTTTCCCTATCGTGAAGGGGGAGGACAAGGGAAGACATGCGAGGCTGAGGCCCGTGGTGGGTGCCATGGAGGGACAGCGTATGCGACAGTTGATGTTCCTCTGGCTGGAAGTCCTAAGCACACCCATGTGGCTCTCATGAGTGGCAACCACGGCACTGCCAAGTTGTGTATCTGGTAACTCCACATCCCTACCACCGATGCTATTTGTGTAGGGGTACACTGCACAAGGGTCGACCCTTGCAGACTGGGGGTTCGACCCTTCCATGGCTATTGCCTTCAGCCCGTCTCCCCTTTTGGGCTTCGTATGCATAAGGCCAAGAAAAAAAATAAAATTCACCTATTGCTGGGAAGGAGTCGACTCCCTCCCGGCTCCCTGCTGCCACTTGGGCCGCTCCCTGGGGGGTGTTGACTCTGGAAGTTGACACCTTCCCAGCCCCCCCTCCGTTGTCTAGCCCGCTGACTGGGGGTGTCGACTCTGGGAGTCGACACCTCCCCAGCCGATCCTACTGTTCTTTGCAATGTGTCCCCTGCTGTTCTTTGCAGCATGTCCATCCTTTAAAAAAAAGGAAAGGGGGGAATAGAAAGAGAAATAAAGAAACACAAGGGCAAGAAATGAACCAAACCATGGCACATCCAAATTAGTCCATTTTTGGGTTCCCCTTTTTCTGCAGTTTGAACCCCCCCCCAAGAAAAGAAACAGAACAGCCAAAAAAAAGAAGGAAGGGGAAGAAGACTCAGAGGTTCCTTTGGGTTTGCACAGGCAGCAGAGAAGGGTGGAGGGCCCACCGACCTCTCCCCCTTTCTCTCTGCAATGCGGTAGTCTTAATAGAAAAAGAAAAGAGAGCAGAACAAAAGAGAAAAATAAAAGAAAAGGGGAAGGAGAAGGAAAAGCCTTGAAGGTCCCACCTCAGGGTTCTGTGCTGTGCAACCTGAACAGGAACAAAAGGGGACATCAACAAAATGGGGAAGAAGAAGACCCGGAGGTCCCACCTCCGGGTTGTGCAATTAGCCTCTCCCATTGGCCTCCCCTCTCTGCTTTGTGTAAAACGAAAAAGAAAGAGAGAAGAGAAAGAGAGAAAGAAGAAAAAAAGAGGGAATCATAGCGGCACATCTCCAGGTCACGGGACCCTCTAGGCTGCCCCTTCCCTAGGTCGGCAGACCCGAACTCATTTAAATGAGATCATTCACCTTAAAAAAAAGGGACCCCCTGGGCTGCCCTCGCACTAAACAAACAAATCAACCAGATAAATAGATGAATAAAATTATTTTTCAAAATTTAGTGCGTCCACAGCAACAGTCGACTTATAGCAATAGGTAAATACTCCAAAAATTATGCTTGTGATTTCAAACTTTGTGGATTTTAATTGCATATAAATGTGTTTTTAAATCTGATTTTAACAGAAATTTGATGTTGATCTGACTCAAAAATGTGGATTGTTTAGCTTTGATGTTCTTCATTTGAATATTTTTTTAAATTAGATATTATTTAGACGGATGTATGCAGAATGATAAGTGCGATGTTATTTAATTTTATGTTATATTAACACATGGGGTATTCCATGTGAGCTGAGGTGCGTGGGTGCGACCTAACATTACACGCACCTCAGGAGAGCGTGTTAAACCCGTGTCAATGAACCTTCCCGTTCAAGACATTGGGATTGATGTGTATGTTCTCATTTTTTTTATGAGAATGTATCTATCTACCTCAAAGTCTTGAATTGTCCCGTTTGGACAGTCTGTGAATGTTTGATCGCACTTAGGCAGTCATTTACTATATGTGTTTGTATGGTTTGCTGAAAATGTCGGTTGCGTCTCCTCACTCTTCTTCGATATACCTTTATTGATTTTGAGTGTTTTCTTAACCACTTACTTATAAGTGTTTAAGAAAACTTTAAAATCAATAAATAGTTTTGGTATATCGGAGAAGTGTGGGGAGATGCTGCCAAAATTTTCAGTAAATTGTGCAACACATATAGTAAGTGATTGTGCGATCAAACCTTCATGGACGGGTTAAAAAGTGATAATCTAAATAATAGTCCTCATCCAACTACAAATGGTCTGCGACCAACGATGTGAGGAATGGGTCGGGTTTATTTTCAAGAGTAATGATTTAAAAGTTACTTGTGTATTAACATTTATTGGGTGCAGGCGAAATGTTGACAGATCGTTTATGGATGTATCGTAGAATAGTTGACCGGGTGGTGTCGGATGATTTTAAGCATGGAGTTGAGAGTTTGGACGTGTCATGGTGAGGAATTCTGGAGGTTTGAGCCTGACAATATTGCAACCAGAAGTTCTTACGTGGATATGGTTGTGGATGCAGCTGGTCCTAGTTTTAATGTTAATGGCGAACATGCATATATGGAAGAAGTGCCGAATAAGAGAGCCGGAATATTTTATCAACTACTTAGTGATACTGATGAGCCGCTATGGGATGGTTGTGAAAAGCACACTTGGTTGTCTGCAGTGTCACAGTTGTTGAACTTAAAATCTGAATTTCACATCAGTGAGACTTGTTTTGACTGTCTCCTCCTCTTGATCAAGAGTATGTTGCCTTGAGACGAGAAGTTGCCAGAAACTTATTATCGTGCAAAAAAGATGGTCAATGAGCTAGGACTTGGATATGTGAAAATATATGCATGCCCGAATCATTGTATGTTATATTACAAAGATGATGCAGATAAGATATCATGTTCTATTTGCGGCCATGACAGATTCAAACCTAAGGGAGGTGTCAATTCAAAGCGAAAAGATGTACCTTACAAGGCATTGTGATACTTCCCTCTTGTGCCTAGGCTGCAGCGGCTGTATATGTCCTCAAAGATATCTCTACATATGACATGGCACAGTGAAAGAGTACGCCATGCCGATGATATAATAAGTCATCCTACCGATGGTGAAGCGTGGATCCACTTCAATCGTACTCATCTTGCTTTCTCAAAGGAGCCACGTAATGTTAGGTTGGGTTTATGCACAGATGGTTTTAATTTCATTCGGTGGTTCAATGGCATCTTATTCTTGTTGTCCAGTGTTCATGACATCGTACAACCTTCCGCCAGACATGTGCATGAAGCGAGAAAATCTATTTTTGTCTTTAGTAATTCCTAGTCCAAAAAGTCCCGGAAAAAATTTGGACATATATCTCAGGCCGTTGATTGATGAGCTCAATTTTTTATAGACTGATGGAGTTGTTACTTATGATGCACGTAGGAAGCAAAATTTTATTATGAAGGCTGCACTAATGTGGACAATAAGTGACGTCCCTGCATATGGAATGCTATCTGGTTGGAGCACACATGGGAGGTTAGCATGTCCCTACTGTATGGAAGATACCAAATCATTTGTATTGAAACATGGTGGAAAAGCATGCTGGTTTGATTGCCATCGGCGGTTGCTACCAAGTGACCATCCTTTTCGAAGGTAAAAAAACTCGTTTAAAAAAAATACTGTTGAAGTAGATGAAGCAGACTTGCAACGGGTGTCGGGTCGACATATGGCGACACGGGTGCAAAATTTACCAGATGTAGTACAATTGTCTGGTAGCACACGACAACTGAATAGTTTTGGAAAGGATAACAACTGGAACAAGAAAAGTATTTTTTGGGAATTGCCTTATTGGTCAACTCTTCTTGTACGACACAATCTAGATGTCATGCATATCGAGAAGAATTTTTTTGATAATGTGTTCAACACGGTCATGAATGTTAAAGGCAAAATAAAGGACAACGCCAAAGCCCACATGGACTTAAAGATGCTTTGTAAACGTCCAGAACTTGAACTACAAAACATAAATGGAAGGGTTGTGCAGCCAAAAGCAACTTACGTGCTTAATGATACATAGATCAAGGAAGTGTGCCAGTGGTTGAAACAATTGAGATTTCCAAATGGATATGCATCCAACATAGCCCGTTGTGTGAATGTTAATAATGGAAAAATATATGGTCTGAAAAGTCACGACTGTCATGTGTTCATGGAGAGGCTAGTGCCCATTACATTTCGTAATTTGTTACCGAAGCCTATATGGGGAGCACTGACCGAGCTGAGTCAGTTTTTCAAGATTTTATGTGCATCAGAACTCAGACTTCGGGACGTACAAACTCTTGAAGAAAATGTGGTCAAAACTATTTGTAAGTTAGAGAAGATATTTCCTTCGGCATTCTTTGATTCGATGGAGCACCTGGTCGTCCATCTGCCATACGAGGCTATTGTCGGAGGGCCAGTACAATTCCGATGGATGTAACCATTTGAGAGGTATGTGAGAATTTTCATGAAGACATACATGTTGTCCATGGTCGCTACATGTCATTGCCATCTGAATTGTTGTTGTAGGTGCATGCATGAATTGAAAATGAAAGTTCGCAACAAGGCAAAGGTGGAAGGTTCGATTACTAAGGCATATGTTATTGAAGAAATTTTAAACTTCTGTTCCATGTAGTTTAAGCTAGATATTCAAAATCGTCATACTCGACCTCCACGTAATGATGATGGGGGAGTTGATGATTTGTCAGATCGGCTCTCTATATTTAAGCATCTTGGACGTGCTTTCGGACGTTGCTCGACCCGCATGCTCGAAGATAGAGAGTTGTACGCTGCTGAGATATATATTCTTCTGAATTGTAATGAGATTGAACCTTATGTTGAGTAAGTTCTTAACTCACATTTCCAGCAATGCCATAACTTTCTCATCCTTCTTCTGTAGTTCATTTAAAGTAGTAGTGCATTTATATTGCAGACAATTTGATTCAGAATTAGCACAAAAATTTCCAAATATCCAGGACGTAGAGATTGAAAAAGAACGTGAGAAGTTTTTTGCCAAATGGTTGAGATATCAAGTTAGTGTCGATCGTTCAATATATATGTTTGCATTTACTAATATTGACGTAATTGTTCAAAAATATTTAACTACTCTACTTTACATTTAGGTTGAACAAGGTCTCATTAGTGATCAGAGAGTACAAGAGATAAGTTATGGCCCCTCCAATGTTGCACGTGCCTATCCAGGATATATTGTGAATGGATACAGATTTCATACGAGGGATTATGGATGAAGTAAGTCTACGATGAATAGTGACGTATCTGTTAAGGGAAGTGTATACAATGAAGTGGAATTAGACTACTATGGTATTCTTGAGGAAGTCATAGAACTTCAGTATTTGGGATGAGACAATCATGTATACCTATTTAAAACTCATTGGTTTGATCCTAATTCAGTTCGACATGACACGTCACCTGGGATTGTCGATGTCAAACATAGGTACAAACTTAATACCTATGAACCGTTCATTTTAGCCGCACAAGCCCACCAAGTGTATTATTCAAGGTATCCATCATCCAAGAATAAAGATTGGTGGATAGTTTGCAGGGTTAAAGCAAAATATTTTCCCACTTATGAGTTAAATATGAGTGAAAATGTCTCAGAGCTTGGCAGCGCCGAATATTTTCAATCAGATGAAGTTGGCCTTATCGGCTCCACACATGTTAATCTGGATGAATCTGATGAGCCACTGTCATTACGTAAGGAAGATGAAATGGAAGAAATCGATCCGACGGAGTTAAATGTTCATGTTAGAGGGGAGGAGGAGTCAGATGAAGAGGAAGAGTTCGAATCTGATGAGACTACGATGGATGACGAAGATGATGATGATGAGCTAGATATATCAACATGAGGGAGGCATGTTTTGATAATTTAGTAAGCTGATTCTTACTTTTTAAGCATAATTTTAAATAACATTTGTCTAGCCTTATATAATTGTGGATTAATATGTATTAATTATTTTGTTATTAATAAGGAAATGGTGCGAGGAGGTCGTACTAGGAGTGGGAGGAGACAAGGCAGTGAGAGGGGCGCTACTCCCTCCTCGTTAGCATCTTCTTCAGCCACAGGTATATTTGATCAATAAGTTAGCTATATGAATATTTTAATTATTTACGAACTTAAAAGAATTTTTTTATAGGTCTAAGTGTCGGCTCACCACCACTTGTACAGACGCCACCACCACTTCCCGCTAGTGCCCTCCCACCACCTCCCGCTACAGGTATATCTATTTTAATTTTCAGTAACATGTTGCATTTACTTATGAAAATTAATGCTTTCCCACCTAGGTATTTCTTTGAATTTCTAGCAAAATATTCATTTATCTAATGTGAATTAATTCTTACAGGTCCTAGTGCCCTCCCACCACCTCCCGCTACAGGTATATCTATTTTAATTTTCAGTAACATGTTGCATTTATTTATGAAAATTAATGCTTTCCCACCTATGTATTTCTTTGAATTTCTAGAAAAATATTCAGTTATCTAATGTGAATTAATTCTTACAGGTCCTAGTGCCCTCCCACCACCTCCCGCTACAGGTATATCTATTTTAATTTTCAGTAACATGTTGCGTTTACTTATGAAAGTTAATGCTTTCCCACCTATGTATTTCTTTGAATTTCTAGCAAAATATTCATTTATCTAATGTGAATTAATTCTTACAGGTCCTAGTGCCCTCCCACCACCTCCCGCTACAAGTATATCTATTTTAATTTTCAATAACATGTTGCATTTACTTATGAAAATTAATGCGTTCCCACCTATGTATTTCTTTGAATTTCTAGCAAAATATTCATTTATCTAATGTGAATTAATTCTTACAGGTCCTAGTGCCCTCCCACCACCTCCCGCTACAGGTATATCTATTTTAATTTTCAGTAACATATTGCATTTACTTATGAAAATTAATACTTTCCCACCTATGTATTTCTTTGAATTTCTAGCAAAATATTCATTTATCTAATGTGAATTAATTCTTACAGGTCCTAGTGCCCTCCTACCACCTGTACAGACGCCACCCCCACCACCTCCCGCTACAGGTATATCTATTTTAATTTTCAGTAACATGTTGCATTTACTTATGAAAATTAATACTTACAGCCCTCCCACCACCTCTGACTTCTACAGGGCCCCCCCCACCACTCAGCAGCCAGTTGACGATGCCAGCAGTCATCACGAGGGAGGCACTGTCCATGATGGACGTCGCCCCTGCTGGATCTCCGGGTATATTTACAAGGCTATTTTACATTCATTAATTATTAGCGATAAGTTTCTAATATGAATACTTTGACATTTGCAATTGCAGAAAAAAATTAGAACCTTCCAATGCTATCCATCATGCTATTAGCCTAGTAATGGCACATGTGCCCGGGCCACATTTGTCTTTCAAAGAATTTCCGATGGGCGTCCGCGATTCATTGTTCGACATGTTCTTAGTAAGTAACTATGTCATTTAATTCAAGTCTTTTCCAAACTCAATTCACAACAGTATATTAATTGTGAAGCTTAATTTATTTACAGCGGACTTATCGATTCACGGGTGGACATGATGCGGCACGATGTCGTTCTGCCTGGGAGTCTATTGTGAAGACAAATTATCGAAAGAGAGTATATGCGGCTCAGAGGAAGGCTAAAAAAATGCTGGTGGGAGTGAAGACCGACAGCTGTGGAAGGAGCACCGTCCTCTATGGATGAGGAAGGAGGATTGGGACATACTATGTGACAAATTTGCCGACCCCAAGTGGATAGAAAAGTCCCAAAAAGCCAAATCAAATAGGGCGTCACAACCGGAGGCAAATTTGCATACATGTGGGTCCGTCTCTTTCGCGACTCATAAAAATAAAATGGTAAGTAATGTTTCAATTTATCTTCTTACATTTTATTAATATATATGACAATTTTTTACTATGAATTATATAACAGACTCTGGAACTTAATCGAGCTCCGACGTTCCTCGAGGTGTTCGATAGAACACACAAAAAGAAGGCGACATGTCAATTTATGAGTGCGAGAGCTCGTTTAGTAGCGGTAAGTTTATCTACGTGTGCAACTTCTACTGTTCATTTAAATCAGATTGATTCATATGAAATTGACTAATTATTTTATTTTATTTGTAGGAAACATATAGCAGAGCTGTGATAGAGAAGTACGGGGAGGGAGAGGGGCAGCAGCCAGAGTTGGATCCGGCAGAATGGGTGGTCGCAACTGGTGTACCGAAGAAGGGCCGGATATATGGTTTTGGGGAGAGCATGGACTCTAGCGCGGTGATATCATCGTGTGCGAGTGCGAACTCTGCCCAAACCAGTACTTCTGCCTTCAGTATACCTCAACTTGCCCCTAGTACTTCTGCCAGCGATGTCAGAGACATCGTCCGATCAGAGATGTCTAGCCAGATTTCTGATTTGCAGCTGCAGATGCAGCGGTAGTTCCGAGAGGAGATGTCTACCCAGCAGGCAACCATGTTGTAGGCACTCACTGGCCTTCTCTCCCAAGCGGGCATTCTCTCTCATGCATCCACCACCACGGCACAAGCGGCACAGGTGATTCTTTTCCATGAGTCTTTTCCATGAGCTCAGTTTGGCAGAATTATTTAAAATTAAAGACGACCTGGGTAATTCCGATTATTCCAACACGACCTGGGAGGTAGACGTGACTTGTGAGAGCTGACGGATTTTAAATCGGACATCCGGTTTGAGCCCGACGCTAAAAAGTGCATTTTGTAAATGCACTTGGTTTAAAATTAAAGCAGTCGGGTCCGGGGGTCCAGAATGTGAAATACTAATGCGATCGGCATTCCGATCGTTCCAACACAACCTAGGAAGCAGACGTGACTTGTCAGAGCTGACGGATTCCAAATCGGACATCCGGTTTGAGCCCGATGCTCAAAAGTGCACTTTGTAAATGCACTTGGTTTAAAATTAAAGCAGTTGGGTCCGAGGGTCCAGAATGTGAAATACTGATCCGGTCGGCATTCCGATCGTTCCAACATGACCTGGGAGGTAGACGTGACTTGTCAGAGCTGACGGATTCCAAATCGGACATCCGGTTTGAGCCCGACGCTAAAATAACTCAATTTAAAACTAAGTTAGTTTTCAAAATTAACTTAGTTTAGAATAATTCAAAAAAGTAGGGGTTCGGGGGACCAGAATGTGAAATACTGATGCGATCGGCATTCCGATCGTTCCAACACGACCTGGGAGGTAGATGCGACTTCTCAGAGCTGACGGATTCCAATTCGGACATCCGGTTTGAGCCCGACGCTCAAAAGTGCATTTTGTAAATGCACTTGGTTTAAAATTTAAGCAGTCGGGTCCGGGGATCCAGAATGTGAAATACTGATCCGATCGGCATTCCGACCGTTCCAACACACTTGGGAGGTAGACGTGACTTCTGAGAGCTGACGGATTCCAAATCGGACATCCGGTTTGAGCCCGACGCTAAAAAGTACATTTTGTAAATGCACTTGGTTTAAAATTAAAGCAGTCGGGTCCGGGGGTCCAGAATGTGAAATACTGATCGATCGGCATTCTGATCGTTCCAACACGACCTGGGAGGTAGACGTGACTTGTCAGAGCTGATGGATTCCAAATCGGACATCCAGTTTGAGCCCGACGCTCAAAAGTGCATTTTGTAAATGCACTTGGTTTAAAATTAAAGCAGTCGGGTCCGGGAGTCCAGAATGTGAAATGCTGATCCGATCGGCATTCCGATCGTTCCAACATGACCTGGGAGGTAGACGTGACTTGTCAGAGCTGACGGATTCTAAATCGGACATCCGGTTTGAGCCCGACGCTAAAATAACTCAATTTAAAACTAAGTTAGTTTTCAAAACTAACTTAGTTTAGAATAATTCAAAAAAGTAGGTGTTCGAGGGTCCAGAATGTGAAATACTGATGCGATCGACATTCCGATCATTCCAACACGACCTAGGAGGTAGACGTGACTTGTCAGAGCTGACGGATTCCAAATCGGACATCCGGTTTGAGCCCGACGCTCAAAAGTGCATTTTGTAAATGCACTTGGTTTAAAATTTAAGCAGTCGGGTCCGGGGTCCAGAATGTGAAATACTGATCCGATCGGCATTCCGATCGTTCCAAGACGACCTTGAAGGTAGACGTGACTTGTCAGAGCTGACGGATTCCAAATCAGACATCCGGGTTGAGCCCGACGCTCAAAAATGCATTTTGTAAATGCACTTGGTTTAAAATTAAAGCAGTCGGGTCCGGGGGTCCAGAATGTGAAATACTGATGCGATCGGCATTCCGATCGTTCCAACACGACCTGGGAGGCAGACGTGACTTGTCAGAGCTGACGGATTCCAAATCGGACATCCGGTTTGAGCCCGACGCTCAAAAGTATATTTTGTAAATGCACTTGGTTTAAAATTAAAGCAGTCGGGTCCGGGGGTCCAGAATGTGAAATACTGATCCGATCGGCATTCCGATTGTTCCAACACGACCTGGGAGGTAGACGTGACTTGTCAGAGCTGACGGATTCCAAATCGGACATCCGGTTTGAGCCCGACACTAAAAAGTACATTTTGTAAATGCACTTGGTTTAAAATTAAAGCAGTCAGGTCCGGGGGTCCAGAATGTGAAATACTGATCCGATCGGCATTCCGATCGTTCCAACACGACCTGGGAGGTAGACGTGACTTGTCAGAGCTGATGGATTCCAAATCGGACATCCAGTTTGAGCCCGACGCTAAAATAACTCAATTTAAAACTAAGTTAGTTTTCAAAACTAACTTAGTTTAGAATAATTCAAAAAAGTAGGGGTTCGGGGGTCCCGAATGTGAAATACTGATTCGATCGGCATTCCAATTATTCCAACACGACCTGATAGGTAGACGTGACTTGTCAAAGCTGACGGATTCCAAATCGGACATCCGGTTTGAGCCCGACGCTAAAATAACTCAATTCAAAACTAAGTTAGTTTTCAAAACTAACTTAGTTTAGAATAATTCAAAAAAGTAGGGGTTCGGGGGTCCAGAATGTGAAATACTGATCCTATTGGCATTCCAATCGTTCCAACACGACCTGAGAGGTAGACGTGACTTGTCAGAGCTGACGGATTTCAAATCGGACATCCGGTTTGAGCCCGACGCTCAAATAACTCAATTCAAAACTAAGTTAGTTTTCAAAACTAACTTAGTTTAGAATAAATCAAAAGGTAGGGGTTGGGGGTCCAGAATGTGAAATACTGATGCGACCGGCATTCTGATCGTTCCAACACGACCTGGGAGGTAGACGTGACTTGTCAGAGCTGACAGATTCCAAATCGGACATCCAGTTTGAGCCCGACACTCAAAAGTGCATTTTGTAAATGCACTTGGTTTAAAATTAAAGCAGTCGGGTCCGGGGGTCCAGAATGTGAATTACTGATCCGATCAGCATTCCGATCATTCCAACACCACCTGGGAGGTAGACGTGACTTATCAGAGCTGACGGATTCCAAATCGGACATCCGGTTTGAGCCTGACGCTCAAAAGTGTATTTTATAAATGCACTTGGTTTAAAATTAAAGCAGTCGGGTCCGGGGGTCCAGAATGTGAAATACTGATCCGATCGGCATTCCAATCGTTCCAACACGACCTGGAGGTAGACGTGACTTGTCAGAGCTGACAGATTCCAAATCAGACATCCGGTTTGAGCTCGACGCTAAAAAGTGCATTTTGTAAATGCACTTGGTTTAAAATTAAAGTAGTCGGGTCTGGGGGTCCAGAATGTGAAATACTGATCGATCGGCATTTCGATCGTTCCAGCACGACCTGGGAGGTAGACGTGACTTGTCAGAGTTGACGGGGGTCTACAATTGGATATCTTTACAGTCATCGATTTGATATTATGTTTGATTTAAATTCATGTAATCTAATGAAATATTTAATTTATCTTCTATGTATGTTTTTTTAATATAGGAGGATTCTTCTGCGAGCGGCAGCACAGGAGATGAGCAGGGCGGGGAGGATGAAGATATGGACGATCTGGAGGATATTTGTTGATTTTGTTGTATATTTTTCTATGTAACGCTGATGAGTTTATTGTGATATTTGATGTAATTTTAATTAAACAGATTTTTTATTTTTGTTCGTGTGTATTTTTTGTTTTCGGTGATTTATTAAACAGGTTTTTAATACAAATTCTTTGTTTAAAAAAAAGAGAAAAAATATTTCGGACGGATTTTGAGACAGATTCATCTGAAATTTGCGACGGATATAAGGACGGAAATAAATCTATCTGAAATGCAAGATGGATTTAAGACGACTAAGTTCGAAAGTACAGATGGATATTTAGACAGAATTTTTTAGTCGCAAACATCATAGGGATTTTGAGACGGATCCGTCTGTAATTTACGACGGATATCACGACAGAAATTAATTTGCGTCGGAAAATTTGAGATGGATATTTAGACGGAATTATTCCATCGCAAAATTCAGACGGATTGTAAGACGGAACATTCCGTCCGAAGTACCAACGAAATTTGCGACGGATTTTTATTCCGTCTGAAATTTAGGACAGAATTTAGGATGGAATGAAATCTGTCAGTTATTTGTGACTAATTTTTGTAGACGGCCTTATTCCGTCGCAATTCCGTCGTAAATCCGTCGCAAAACTATTAGCGACAGATTTTGCGACGGAATTGCGATGGAATATGGCCGTCGCAAAAGTCGCTTTTTCTTGTAGTGTTAATCATTCAATTTCAATAACTCCTTTTGTGGTTATATGAAGTAGTATTGAGGTTAAACACTCGTGAATGCACCTAATTATGTCTATGCTTTCAGCAATTTTTCTGTTACACTTGTTTTCAGATTTTTCTTTTGGCAAACATTTTCAGATGTTTCTCTTGTTCAGTAACAATTCTCATATTCACATTTCAAGAGCATTTGAGTTTAGTACACCCTTGTAACTAGAGGATACACGTTGTTTAGACGCCAATATCCCTAAGCACTTGGAATGACTAACTGTCATGCTTTAAATTGAACAGAGATAAGATTAGCATGGCTTTTACGTGAGGGACAACACGTCTTAGGTGAAGTGACCCAGTTACTCAACACACATCATGTCATTGCTCTGCCATTATTATTTTTTTACAGATATTTCATCAACTTTTCAGCAGAGGTAACTATGGCACTTCATGACTCAAGTTTACTCCATTTCTTTGACAGAGGACCCAGTTTCTCGGTGACCAAAGTCATTGCTCTGACTATTTTAAGACATTACTCAGAACAATCAAATGTTTAACAGCAATACTCACTTGATGTAACTCAACCAAAATAAGTCATGATTTTAGAACTTTCAGATTTCAGAAAGTTTTACATGATACAACATGAATCAACTGCTTAAAGTTTATTAAAAAGATTGATTCAGATATTTTCAAGATGTTCAAATCCAACCTCAAGAAATACATGAAACTTAAACCACATGAATCTTTCAGGCATTCATAATTCTGTATAATAGAAGATTCTTCTTATAGATATTTTTCAGATTTATGATCAGGATATGCACACTGAAATCCTCATGAATATCAAATAAAGAAAAAACATTCCAAAAGCAGTTAGTATATCTGCTAATAGAGAGCATTTAGCAGTGGTGTGAAAAACTGATGTAGCATCTGAATTCAAATTGATAGCCAATAGTGAGTAGAGAGTGATAATAAAGATAAGCTTAGAGAAATAGCAGTGATGTCCAAGAGTCCATCAAACAGATGATTTTCAAGCAGCAAATGAATTTCGATCAGATGATATTAACATGGCAAGCCCCCTTACAGTAAAAACAGAAGCAACAGACAGTAGCTTCCAAGGCCATGTAAGTAAAGTACTCAGAAGATTTCAATAGAGATATTAGTGAAATTCAGAATAGCTGAAAACAGGTAAGAACCCAGAGATCAGAACAGCTAAGTGGACTTGAATTCAATCACATATTTCAAGGGGCTGAGTTAAATTCCACTTCACATGAAGCATAGGGTCTTACTCAAACAGATCATAGCCAAGATAGCACAGACTGAATCAAGGAGCATCGGTTGACCGAAGTGAGCAGTTTGGTCGACCGAGATAGACAGAGAGTGAGTGATGAAATAGATATCTAAACACCTATTTTTAGAATCCTAAAAATGCGCCCCCTGAGTGTATGCATGAGCTAGTAAGCAAGAAATATCAGACTGAAGAGATAACCTTCCTGAATGCAAATAATTTTCAGGTGTTATTATGCATATGAGCGACCTAATGCACCGAGATAGACTCTAGAATGCATGAGCTCCACCTATATATGTGCATGCATGTCAAGCACTCTTTTTGATGTTTTCAGTATGAATGATATGTATGAGCCAACTGACTTGACATATCAACGTCAAGAAATGACATATGTGAATGCAGACAATGGTCAAGCACTATGATGCATGTGAATAGCCTAGTGCATATGAACAACCTACAGAAAGCATGAACATCTCCTATGTGTATGCATGCTTGTCATGCAATCAGTTCTGGCTTTTCAATAGGAATATCATGTAATCTGTTTTGAAATGAATGTATGTCACGCCCCGAGCGCGGAAGATACTCGAGGTCGTGGTCAGCTTATATAGAACCATTCAGAGCAATATACATATTTTAAATTTGACAAAAGACAGAGTATGCAAAGACTAATAATAATAATTGAAACTAATTTTTTTCCAAGATGACACCAATAGTCCAAGATGATAACTATTACAATTAACCAACTGCTGACAATTTCACATTATTTAAATCCACTACCATTCTTCAAGTCTTAACAAGTTTCACTCAACTATATAAGGTATGACTCAACGCAAATGGCATGACTAGTCGGCGGTAGACGACTGGTGACTCTAGCACTCTTCACTCGGTCTCATTCCCATCTGGGTGAAGGTCGCTATTCAAATTACCTGAAAATGTTAGAATGCCACTGGGTGAGCGAATCGCTCAGTAGGAATTATATCTCAAGTTCTCACAATCTTTAAGTTAATTACATCTTCAGTGCAGTATAATGATGCATGTAGGATCGAGCGAGAATATCAAGAATAGTATTAAAAAATTATCACAAGAATTTCAATGAGATGTATCAATAAGAAAATTGCAAGTAATTTGCGAATAATTGGACAAGTACTTCCCAAGGATACTGTATTCAAGCAAGTATTCAAGAATTTAACATTCGAGTATTCAAGCAAATATCTCAAGCTCAAGTAATATCAAGTAGTATAATGGAATTGGCTATTTCATTCAATACATTCAAGCAAGTAATTGCCCTTTTTTGGGCTAAACAATTCATGTCAAGCAAGTCAAGCATGTCACAAGAGAGGGAGTGGGAATGTCTCAAGTCAAGCAAGTACTTCGGTGCAATGCCAGACACCGTGGTCAATAAACTCCCATGGGTACAAGTACCTTCTGGTGCTCCTCCCAAGACCAGATCGGGCCCTATACGCACAGCATTTCATGTATACTTTTGACATCCACTCTCATTTATATAGCCAATATAGAATTCCAAGAGTTTACACATGGTAGGAATGTAAAGTGGATTTTTCAGGAACAGATTTCAAGGACAAATGCATGTAAATGATGATATGATGACTTAACCTTAAGAAGAAGGCAAAAAGTCATGTATAGAAAGTCAACACTACTGTTGGTCAAAGTCAACGCTACTGGTTAAAGGTGTCAATCGGTCAAGGTCGGGCAGCATTTTTCTTATGCAAAACGAGATCGATGCATATCATTATTCATGCATATAGAAGTCTATGCATGTTACTATTCGTGCCTATAGAAAGTCTGTACAATTCACTATTTATGCCTATAGAAAGTCTGTACAATTTACTATTCATGCCTATAGAAAGTGTGTACAATTCATAGAAAGTCTATACAATTCACTATTCATGCCTATATAAAGTCTGTACAATTTACTATTCATACCTATAGAAAGTTTGTATAATTCATAGAAAGTATGTACACTTCACTATTCACGCCTATAGAAAGTATGTACAATTCACTGTTCATGCCTATAGAAAGTATGTACAATTCATTGTTCATGCCTATAGAAAGTCTGTACAATTCACTATTCATGCCTATAGAAAGTCTGTACAATTCACTATTCATGTCTATAGAAAGTTTGTACAATTCATAGAAAGTATGTACAATTCACTGTTCATGCCTATAGAAAGTCTGTACAATTTACTATTCATACCTATAAAAAGTTTGTACTATTCATGCCTATAAAAAGTTTGTATAGAAAGTCTATACAATTCAATGTTCATGCCTATAGAAAGTCTGTACAATTCACTGTTCATGCCTATAGAAAGTATGTACAATTCATTGTTCATGCCTATAGAAAGTCTGTATAATTCACTATTCATACTTATAGAAAGTCTATACAATTCAATGGTCATGCCTATAGAAAGTCTGTACAATTCACTGTTCATGCCTATAGAAAGTCTGTACAATTCACTGTTCATGCCTATAGAAAGTCTATACAATTCAATGTTCATGCCTATGGAAAGTCTGTACGATTCACTATTCATGCTTGTAGAAAGTCTATACAATTCAATGTTCATGCCTATGGAAAGTCTATACAATTCAATATTCATGCTTGTAGAAAGTTTATACAATTCAATGTTCATGCCTATGGAAAGTCTGTACGATTTACTATTCATGCTTATAGAAAGTCTATACAATTCAATGTTCATGCCTATGGAATTCAATGTTCATGCCTATGGAAAGTCTGTACGATTCACTATTCATGCTTATAGAAAGTCTATACAATTCAATGTTCATGCCTATGGAAAGTCTGTACGATTCACTATTCATGCTTGCAGAAAGTCTATACAATTCAATGTTCATGCCTATGGGAAGTCTGTACGATTCACTATTCATGCTTGGAGAAAGTCTATACAATTCAATGTTCATGCCTATGGGAAGTCTGTACGATTCACTATTCATGCTTATAGAAAGTCTATACAATTCAATGTTCATGTCTATGGAAAGTCTATACGATTCACTATTCATGCTTGTAGAAATTCTATACAATTCAATGTTCATGCCTATGGGAAGTCTATACGATTCACTATTCATGCTTGTAAAAAGTCTATACAATTCAATGTTCATGCCTATGGGAAGTCTGTACGATTCACTATTCATGCTTGCAGAAAGTCTATACAATTCAATGTTCATGCCTATGGGAAGTCTGTACTATTCATGCTTGTAGAAAGTCTATATAATTCAATGTTCATGCCTATGGGAAGTCTGTACGATTCACTATTCATGCTTGCAGAAAGTCTATACATTTCAATGTTCATGCATATGGGAAGTCTGTACGATTCACTATTCATGCTTGTAAAAAGTCTATACAATTCAATGTTCATGCCTATGGGAAGTCTGTACGATTCACTATTCATGCTTGTAGAAAGTCTATATAATTCAATGTTCATGCCTATGGAAAGCATGTATAATTCACTATTCATGCTTGCAGAAAGTCTATACAATTCAATGTTCATGCCTATGGGAAGTCTGTATGAGTCACTATTCATGCTTGTAGAAAGTCTATACAATTCAATGTTCATGCCTATGGGAAGTCTGGACGATTCACTATTCACTATTCATGCTTGCAGAAAGTCTATACAATTCAATGTTCATGCCTATGGAAAGTCTGTACGATTCACTATTCTCTCAATTTTATTTTTAAGGTCAAATATTTATTTGATAATTTTTCCTTGTATAGTAAATCAAAGTGGTTAATGGGTAACAATTAGATTTTTCTAATCATTTCTATCTTGTGATATATTAATTTTTAAAGTGAGTCGTGAATAGTGTTTTTACTATTCACTTAATTTAGTTTTTAATGCAAAACATTTATTTGATAATTTTTCCTAGTAGAGTAAATTTTGAGGATTCTAAAATCATGATTATGTTGGGATTTCATGGTTTGGCTAAATAAATATGAATTTCTAAGCATGGTGATCATTAATTACGTAATTTACTATTCGTGATTAAAAAAAATGTTCACAGAATCAAGAAGTAAAGATATGGCTAGACATAGACAAATAGTAGGATTGCAAGATCATGCTCATACAATATTTTTAAGATTTAATTCCATAGATATGAATTTTTAAACATGAAGTAATGAATTAAAATGCATAGATTCCAGGTGACAACTACCATATTCATGCATGACACCCTATTTAACTATTAATTAAGTCAGATCTTGAGAACACCTACCTCTTTTGACGTGAACACGTAGAAGGGACAATAAGAACTAATCTTCTCTGCAACGATTCGGCAGTAGGAAGAAGGTCTCCTCCCAGGTAAGTTCATGTGAAGACCCTATTCTAAAGGGGTATGGGATAGTTATAGGAAATAGAAAACATAAGGGTCCATTGCCAGGGAAAAAGAAGCAAATAATGCTTCAATCCACTGAATCCATTGTTGGAAAAAGGGGTCCGTTGCTAGCAGAACAAGTTGGAATTGCCTCCATCAAATTCTAGTGGTTGAGGGGTCTATTGCCAGCATACAATGGCTGGCTTGTGAGATTTATAATGGGGTGGTGGCCCTCATGGAGGTGCCCTCCTCACGTGGGTATGGTGGGTGGATTTATATATATATATATATATATATCTATATATGTATATTGGCACGTAGGTGGGGTTAATCCTTTGGGCCCTATATATAGTTATTTCACCCAAAATGAAAATGGCAAGTGCAAGAATCAAACCCTGGCCACTCATTTCCACAACACCTTATTTAACCAACTACACTAGGAAATCACTTCGTCAAGTGAATATACGTATAATGACTTTGGGTATTCTAACCTCTATTAAACCTTCTTATAGAGTTATATAAATTTTTTTTATTTGAGGGAAAAAGTCAATATGTTATTATTATATATTTATATATATATATATATTATACGGGGTGCTACAATATATGTGAAGAGGCAAGATCTCGCGCTGGGTCCTGAGCGGGCTATGGATCACCAGAAGATGAATCTGCAAGAGAGGGAAACGTATCAGAGGGCCCAAGGGATCTCCCTGGGGCAAAACCCTCCGATGGCTAAGTCAGTAGAGCTATGGTGGAAGCGATAATGGGGGGAGGAGAGAGCTGATGCGCGAGAATCCTCTCCACCAAAGGGTGAAGCGAATTGTGCTCAGGAGCTTAGGGTGTGTGAATGCCTTACTTCCTTCTTTTCTCCGGAGGGTATCCCTTGTTTATATAGTGCGCCGCCTTCAGGAGTCCGGTAAGCTGAGGGGTTCCCGGCGGGAGTTACGTCTTTAGCGGGGGCTTTCATGGCCTGATCGTGGGAACGTTATCCCCTTGGAGTCCGGCGGCTCCCCTGACTCTCCCGTTGGCGGAGGACTCTGAACGGCCGCACCTGCGGATTAATCAAACGGTCTTACCGAGCTTCGGGGATGCTAGCTCTTGTCCGAGCGATAGGCATGGCCCGACGAAGGTGGGGTCGGATAGGTCGGCTGGAGCCTGTCTATCTCGGGCGAGGAGAGGGCTTTTAGACCGGACCTTCCCTGGGACCTGACCGCTGTCTCGGGCCCTCCGAGCCTAGAAGGCCGCCGGGGAGAGTTGGTTCCTCGAGTCTTATTTATTGGGCTTTTCTTCCCTAAGTGGGCCCAGTGGGCTATCACTCGGGCGGGCTCGCCTGGTTGGACCGTGTGGGTCTTGTTGGGCTGCCTTTGTGGTGGGCTGCGGAAATCCACCTCTCCACTTGTCCCCCTCCTACTCCCGAGCCAAGGAGGCTCGAATGTGTAGTTTTTCGAGGCTTTGGACCGGCGTGGCTCAGGTGGGTGGAATTCCGTTGGCATTATGGAGCCGCTTATAGCGGTCACCGAGGCCCGTAATGATGATCCTGACGGATTCAAAACGAAGGGGCCCCCCTTTTTCTCGGAGCACGGAACGGCGCACCGCCACCCTCAGGGGTTTTTAAGGGGCGCTGTTCATCGTTCTAGGCTTCCAGGGTTTTAGGCTTTCCTTGCTTCTTGATGCGCCGTGAGAGCACATCAGAGACGCGGAGCCTTGCGGCGGCGTTCGAGGAGTTGGCGAGGATAACCGCGGAGGTGGTCCGGCAACTTCCCTCTCCCCCGGAGTCTTCAAGCTCGTACGAGGGATCTTCTCTCGACTCGATGGCGGATCAGAGCCCGGAGCTCGTGCCGGTGAGGCGGGAACCCATCCCCAACTGTAGCGAGTTGGGGGAGACGGAGGTGAGGAGGCTGGAGCACCGTTTCCGCCTGCCTCTCAGATATAGCTTTGTTGCCGCCACTCCGTACGAGACGAGTCTGGATGATCATGCTGAGCTCATTTGCACCTTCCTTCTGGCTTGGAAGAGTGGATTTCGGCTTCCTTTCGATCCTTATGTGCTGCAGCTTCTTAATTTTTTTCGGTTGGCGCCTATTCAGTTGGTGGCCAACTCCTACCTTCTTCTTTCATCCTTCGGGATTCTTTATCGTCAGCGCGACATCTTCCCTTCTTTGGACCTCTTCCACTTCTTTTTTGAGTTGAAAGCGCACCCGTCGGCGGCGAAAGGCTTCTACTTCATCCAGGCGTGGAGGAATAGGAGCTGCATCTCGCTTGCGGCGAAGGACTCCTCGCACAAGGGGCGGAAGACCCAATTCTTCTGGGTGAAGGCGGTGGCGACGGACGAGATCTGGAGATGCCGGACCTCGCCCAACTTTCACCCGAATCTGCCTCCTCGCCAGGAGGAGTTCCCTCC